>SRPQ01000372.1:0-22416 GCA_018360075.1 Claviceps cyperi
GACGGGATCTTCTCGCTTTGACCGTCCATTTGCGAGGGCGTCGCGTGGCGGGCGAATTTTCAATTTTTTCGTTGTTATATAGGGGGCTGCAGGATGTCAAAAGGACTTCCCTTGAGATTACTCAGCTTGCCAATCGGGCGGCACACTGTAGGCACACAAACGCCAGGTAATCCTGTTTGCCACGAAGAAGGCAGATCATCGCCAAATCTTTTTGCTCAGGTCGCAGATTTGTACTGACTGCATCGTACAAGTGTCTATTGTGCAAATGTTCAATGTTCATTGCCTCATCTTCGACGCTTATTACCGTAGCTAGCTGCCAAGATCAAGACGTGTCACGTCACACATGGCTGGTCCGCCCGCAAAAGGAGGATGAGGATGCCTGCGCTAGTCCTAAGAAGGAAACTTTAGTAAACCACCAGCGCGACAGGGTTCGTGTTTCGCGATGCTTGTCTACTCGCGCTCACTCTTACCCGCACAAACACGCGCGAATCCACCATTACCATATGACAAAGCGAACGGGATGAACCCTTTCGACAGACGACGTCAGCATCTTTACGACATATTCAGACGCCACAGCATATACCCCTGGTTCGAGAGGCGGTAACCTAGCCTCGGCCCTGAGCGCAATAGAAAGAGCAAAGCACCGGAAGCCTCTCAAGCCTCTCCTTCGGCAGCCATCGCGTCTGCCTTTGCAGCTTATAACTGCCGACACAGGCCATAGTGGTCTCGGCAGTAAACCGCGCTCAGCAAGGGCGAAGATGCGGGATGCTGGACCAGCTCCGATGCATCACTCGTGGCCCTTCAAATGTGAGGAGCAAGCGGCGGGGTTGATACATTGAATGAATACAATAGCAGTCGCTGACATCTATCGTGAAGCTACCTCACATTGCGTGCCGAGTCCAGACGGCCTCTACGTGGCAGTGCTCGGTACCTCCTACAGCATCTCTATCCGGTCAACTAAGAGCCTGCAGATCGTCCATACTGTCAAACTGGCCCCGGAGTTGACCGGCCCCATCAGCACTCTCATTTGGTCCCCGTCTTCAACAAATATACTCGTCTCTACGGGCGATCATTTTCAAGTGTCTCCCGCTTGCGATTCGTCTTTCCGTGCCATCATCAGCAATCCTTCTGCGCCTCTTGGCGGTATCCCTTTGATACAATACGGAGCCACCGACTGGGAAGTCTTGACCTGGGCTCCATTTGGCCTGAAACTGAATATTTTTGATCTCACCTCTTCTAGAGCAGTCGAGATCGGCAACCCTAAATTCTTCCAGTCGGCTTCGGCAACTCGTGGCTTCTCGATCCACCCTGCAACCGGACATCTCGTCGTGTTAACAAGGGTGGATGGGAACGACATGGTTAGCGTCCATCATCCTTCTTCCCGGAAAATTATGAGAGCTTGGCGACCCCAGACCTTAGATGCTCAAGGGGTTCAATGGACTCCGGATGGGAGGTGGATTATACTATGGGAATCTCCCACACAAGGCAGAAAGCTGGTCATATGTACTTCAAACGGCCAGCACTATCGGACTATAGACGCGTCTAGATTGACAATGAAAAACAACGACGAGATTGAGTCAAACCTGCAACTAGGAATTAAGACTTGCCAGTTAAGCAGTGACTCCAGGCTATGTGCCATTGGAGACCATAGTCGGGGGATTCTCATCTTACAGACGTCAACTTGGCGTTCACTGATGAGACTTTTTCACCCTGCTGTCATCACTCCGAGCAAAACACTGCAGGTACGATTCATTTTCCGGAGTGCAAGAGCGCCAACAACATCTGCGATAGATATCTTCGCAAGTAGCTGACGGAAATTTTACAATTAGGTTTGGCAAGAACAGATGGGAATTGCCGATAATACGCGAACATTTTTGAGAGCAGAAAAGGCTACCTCGCCGCAGGTTGTAGTGGAGAGCGCGACGATATCCAGCGAGGCTCGTTTGGGCTGTTCCTCGCTGTCTTTTGATGCATCCTCAACACTTCTTGCTACAAGACTGGATGACTCTCCCTTCACAATATGGATCTGGGATCTCGCGGTGGCAGAACTACGCGCGGCACTCTTGTTCCATTCTGCAGTCGACTTCGTCTGGCATCCAACCTCCAGGGAAGTGCTTCTTATATCGTGCCAAGGAGATGAAAGACCGAGTGCATCGTACGTCTGGGATCCTTTGTCGCAAGGGCCTAAGTCATTGAACGTCGAGCAGTACTTGCCGGCATGTAAAAAGCCCTCGAAATTGCAGATTAGCTGGCTGAACCATGGGTCTGAGTCTCCAGAAATACTAGCGTCTGACTCACAGTACTACGTGCTGCTGTCTCTCGCGGACACGGCAAATGAGGCAAGTCCATGGGAGGCTGCCGCAGGATCAATTGAAACGAGCAGCTTATGGACGGAACGGGATGGAGCCGAGAGTATGACTTCGGCAAGTCCTATAGTCATTGCAGAGGACGCGTCAAAGCTTGACGACACGTTTTCTTTCAAGTACAATTGAAGCTGCCATAACTAATGGCCAACCATAAAATGATGAACGGATACATGGTCAGATTGCTTACATTCAGGACACGAAACGTTTGAACATATCGAGCATTCGATCACACAACCCTCGGCAGACGTATCACGTAAAAGAGAAACAATCTGAAGCATTAATGCTCTTCGGGATGAGATCTTGCATACCATGAAGGCAGGTGCAGCGGCTTGTCAATCGGTAAGTTCTGCTACCGATCAACAGCGGCAGAAAACGAGGTTCCTCGAGACGGATGCTGACGCCATTCTTTTAGACTAAAATTGCCTGGCGACTTGATCTGCCCCTATTTATTGTCCTACCTAGGCTCTGTTATAATTTACTTGACGGGCCACTGCAAAGGAACGGGCCAACATTTGCAGAAACAAGGCTTAGGGACAAAGGCGAGAAAGTGGATAAATGAGGGGGGGGGACGAAACCGGGTGCCAGATCGTGATGGCGCGGAATCTTGACGTTATACGGAGTAATGGTATTTATTACTGATGCGCAGGGCCATCGTCCAGGGAGTATCATACTAGGCCATCTTCTAGAACCCATCATCCCTGGTCAACATTCAAGGTCGTTAATACCACAGGCTGAACAGCCCGCCTTTCGGCCAACTAGCCGAATGCCTCACTCCGGCAGCAAGCATCGCGAGAAGACGATTAGTCCGAAAATAATCGCCATGGTACTTGGTGAAATGGCAAGTTATAATAAGGGGCAGAAGTTGCTATATCGGAAAGCCGAGTCTAGCAGGCCGCTCACTGCACACCACTGCGCGACATGGTTTTCCCATGTACGTAATCTGCATGCATGTTTCTGTTTGTATATTGAATTGTTTGCCTCCCTGCATTAGTCGGCACCGGCTACTGAGCCAAACCTGTGATGTCTGGGCCAAATCTATGGCGAGAGGGGCCTCCCAATTTTCGACGAACATACGGGCAAATTATAACGTACTTATAGCGCTGTGTACTACCCTTTTTCAGCTGCATCGTTTGGCGTGAACGCGGCGGACAAGTTGATGCATGTTTCGTATTACCAATTATGTACGTAGTGCAGTAGTATTCTTCCATCATGTCGTCCCGCGGCGTTATATCCTGCTTCTCCGGTGTTGGATCTCCAGCGTACGGTAGGTAGTCAAATCCCCATTGCTATTCAACTTAGAATTGCACTCTCTGTTCTGAATCCCTGCTTGGCCATCCAGGCACATCCACAATGCCCCCGAAGGCATAGATCTGACTTTTATGAACCGCCAAAATTCATCTTGAGAGTGATGCTGGGTTTACCGGCATCATCGGCCGACGAATTATCCCTTGTATTGCCTGCCTGTTGTCCTGAGCGGATGACATCTTCCAGAAATGCTCTTTGACCACTATTCATCGCCCCGACTATTTCCCTGAAGGCATCTTGATCCGTGGCTACCAGATCTAGTAGCCTGACGCTTGTTTCTCGGTAAAGCTCCTCGCCTTCTCCCGCGGCACGCGTCATTAGGGTTGGTATTACGAGGGCCATAGCAGCGGGCACGCGGCTTTTGTGAATGGCTCCAACGTATGCACAGAGCGTGTGAGTGACTAGAAAGCGTGATCGTTCGGGGTCTTCAGGTTCCACATTGATGACAAAGGCTATCAGCCTGGGAAAGAGATAGCGAGCAATGCTCTGATCAGCCGGTGTGGGAGACGACTGAAGGAGGAGAGAACGCGCGCAATTGGCAGCGATCTTGGCGGTCTGTTTGGTGAGAGAGTAGATCAGGTCAGTTGTTTTGTGGCACATGAAGAAGAGGGAAGGAGAAGCTTACCATTCGGTCAGTCAGACAGTCTAGGATCTCTTCAAGGTACCGAGCGACAAGTGGGTGATTGGCAGGCAACTGATTTTTGCCACTCGTGAACAGGATGGTTGTTGCCAGCAGGCAGTTCTTGACACAAGTCAGAGACGTCGGATCTTCCCTTCTCTGCGCATGTAGGTAAATGGACAGGAAACGACGCAGGCAACCCTGAATTTGAGCCTGGGGTGGCAGACCGTCGTCGGCGCCATGACCTGATGAGACGGGCATGCTGAGAACAAAACGCTTCAGGATGGCCAGCGATTGGGGGACGACCAGCTCTTGACAAGCGGGAGTAGAGAGGATAGTGGCAAAAATGTGTATGATACACGCATGCAAGTCGGTCTTGATGATGGACGGGAAAACTTCTGCGGCGTCAACGAGGGCATCCAAGGAATTCTGAATAAGTATGACGGCCTCTTCGTTCATTTGATGTCGGACTGGCTGGTTGTCCTCTGCAATATTCGGGAGGAGACCTGACAGGACCAGCACAATAATGCGCGTCAATTCGAACAACTGATCAATGTCCTCTGACAAGTCTCCTTCGTCTTCATTTTGCCTTCTGGCGGACGGATGAGTCACACAGAGCCCGCGGGCAATGTCAACAATGACTCTTTGGATGTCCAACCCTTCTGTTAACACAAGACGATCGAGTAAGTCCATCGTCTCAGCAAAGACATCAGGCCTGTAGATGGCGTGACCAGAAACACTTGGATGAAGTATCTTTTTCAGAGCCTTTAGAATGTCGAGCGCCTGCTCTCTTGTCGCGAGAGAATCGGTTTGGCCCGGTCGGATTGCAAGGGCCTCAAAAGCCAGGCCGAAGAGCACGAAGAAGAAGGCCACAGGTTCATCGCGGTAGTTGATTGCAGAGCCCTTGGAAGCCCCGTTCGATGCTCCTTCGTGAGCTTCCTTTCCGTCCAGCGCATCGAACACAAATTCGCTATCCTGCTCAATCAGGCTCGCAATCGCATCGACAAGCTTCAGCCATGAGTCTTGGTAGAATCGGAGCAAAGTTTCTCGGTTCAAGGCTGCGTAGATTGTATCAAGGCTGCCGGAAAGAGAAGGAGGGCCTAGAGTCATAGAAATATCAGGTTCGAATCGAAGACGGGCGAATTCCCGTAGTGACTCCAGCCAAAGGGGCGTGAGATTTCCGATGTGCGGCTTAAGCACGTCCATCAGGTGCTTCTGCTCAGTACTTGCCACCTGGAGTTCTGCCCAGGCGGAAAAGACGGAGATCTTGACCATGACCTGCGCGTTGCTGCTCAACCCTTTCAACTCTCCTATTCCTGCGTTTTCATTTTCCGTGGAGAAGTTTTCCAATGCTGTCACGAGCGTCTTCAGAATACGTCCCATTCTGTCCACA
Organism: Claviceps cyperi; assembly: GCA_018360075.1. Lineage (NCBI taxonomy): Eukaryota > Fungi > Ascomycota > Sordariomycetes > Hypocreales > Clavicipitaceae > Claviceps > Claviceps cyperi. The sequence goes on from SRPQ01000372.1 coordinate 5,684, forward strand.
TCGGTCACAATTCCGATCGATACAAAGCTTGCACAAACATTTACGGCCTCCGATGCCAGCTCTGGCGACGACTCGGCGGCGAATGCGGGCGTCAGTGCCGAACTGATCTGTGCCTGGTATTGCTCCAGGAGCATAGCCTCTTCAAAGTCGGGATCGGGCGTTTTCCCAAACATCTTTAAAACTGCGCCGATGATCTTCAGACCCCAGATGCGCAGTTCCAACACGCTGGAAGTGGAAGCCGAAAAAGCCATGCGTACCACATCGGCCACCTTGTTCTGCAAGGCTGTCTGCGCTGCAGATTCCCCGTTGGCAGCAACGTCCTTGGCAATCATGGCGAAGATGTCGCTGATGCAGCTAAGAGCAAACGTTCTTACTTGCCACCTCAACGGTTCTGCTTCGGCTGGCGCAGCGTTATCTTTGCCCTCGTTCCCACCAGAAGGAGCGGTCGCAAACCCAGCTACTTCTTCATCCTGCAAATCCGGGACTCGCCCAGTTGGTCGGGCAACATCCTGCGCTTCGGTCTTTGCTCTTGTCATTTTCAAAACTGTCTGAACTCGGTGCAACCAATCCGTTGTCTCGATGAGACAGGACTGGTACATCCAGTTGCGTAGAATGTTCCGAATACCTTCGTGGTCAGGGACGCTGTCGAGGACCAACCAGAGTTGCTCTTCAAACCCGTCTTCGGCCTCTTGCAGGACATCCTTCGGTTCCCGCTTCATGATGTTGTGCAGACCATCCACAGCTGCGTCTCTTAATGTCGCGTTTCCCGATTTGAGGTATCTCTGCAGCAATTGTACATATTCTCCAAAGTGTATCTGGCCAGGCGCATAAAGTGACAGGTGCTCAAGACAAGCCAATGTAGCTTTCTCGACCAAGGCATCGCTCTCATCCTGGAACTGATTGACAAGCGTGAACATAAGATCTCTCGATTTATTGGCATCTTGTAGATCAGGTCCTAGCACATTGATCAACGAGTCGACGCACTTTGCTATGGCAGCCACCGTCGAGAGGTCCACTTCAAGATTCATGGAGATGACGGATGAGATCTCAGCGTGGTGAGTCTCAGACACGTATAACTGAGCCAGCATTCCCAGCGTGCTTGGGACGTAGCCAGCAAAGCTGAGCCCAGCAGCGTCCGAGGCAAGCGAAAGAGCCTCAAGGGCCCAGTAGTGAACAATAGGGTGAGGGTCATTACAAAGAGACATGAGTATACCCAGGATAGTCTTCAAATGATACCCAGCCGCCATGCCGCCGAGCTTGGTTTGAATAGCACCGAGAGCCATGGCACATCCAGCTCGGGCACTGGGCTCACGATTGCCCACAATGGTATCGACGACGTACTTGATCTCCTGGTTGGTGAATGCGTTGCCGTAAATGTTACAAAGTCTCGCCACCGATGCGTATCCCAAGCTTCGCACATACTGATCTTGGTCTATAACAAAATCTCGCACCATGTCCTGCAATAGACGCTCAACAGCGAGGTTTGCCACACTACCTGGTTGTGAGCTAGTTTCTTTGACAGCGACTTTCATGCTCGAAAGGATCGCAAGCGCCACATTGACCGTAATGGCAGCATTGCGTCCAGCATCTCTTTGTAAGAGACCAGCAGATGCGAATGTCTTTATTTGTTCCAGGACGCTTTCCTGGACCTTGGCCGGTGTAAGTGGGAAAGCAAAAGCAAACAACTGAATTGCGTTGTTGACGACTTCTGTGGCAGGTGGGTCGGGAAACACGTCGAGATTATCAACCTGGCCTACGTATAACATAGATGCATCATGCTCAAGGCTACCGCAAACAGGTGACTTGAGCAGGTTATCGATTCGGTCCTCTGGAGTGAGTGTCTCGACTTCGCCGTCACTGGCAGAGTCTTGCTGGCCGGGAAGCCGCTTCACATGGAATCCAGATACCAGACCAGTAATGCCGAAGCCAGTGTTATCCCCGACGTCCCAGATCGAGTCGAAGGCACCGGCAGCGTTTGCAATCGATGCACTCAAGGAGCTAGGGCTGTAGTTCTCTGGATCTGCAAAAAGTGAGATGGCTAGTGTCAACAAATTGGACTGCAAGAGTGCGTCGCTTCCGCCAGCAGGACTTAGGTTGACCAATCGGATATAACACTGAAGCACGCGGCGCTGGACCATCTTGTCGAGGTCATGAAGCTGTACGGCTGGCGTCAGTCGCTGGGATATATCTTCCGTAGTCTTCTTGGAAGGAAGTGTCTTCAAAAAGGCTGTTGTGCTCTGAAGCATTGCTGCGATTCGTTTGGAAACATCGGCCGTTAGAAGACGACTGTTAAACTCCAGAAACGACATGATGGACCCAAGTGCACATTCACGTACATGCGTGAGGAAAGAGGCCTCGAGCAGACTTCTGGCGGATGTGTTGTCCTTAGCGAGAGGCTTGGGTAGAGCATTCTTCCAGAGCAACAGCAATTGCGAAAGATGAATCTTGACAAAGTTGGGACCAAGGGACATGAGGCCCCCAATAAGGATCCAAGCCACCTGGACCTGGGTACTCGATGTTCTCAACTCGGACTGGCTGCTTGATTTTAGCAAGTTGGTTGCCATTGTAAGTACGCGACTGTTTATATCAACGGATCCGTAGAGGGGCCGAGCAGAGCTGGTGCTCAAGGTGGCTGCAAGCCCATGAGCAAAGCCAAGACACCGTCGTGGAGAATGACGGCCGCCACCAAGCAATGATAGCTCTCGAGTAAGACTGTTGATGCACACGGAGAGACATGGTAGTAGTTGCTGTGGACAGGCTAGTACAAATGTCTTCATGCAGCGAGAAGCGAAGATTTGCACTGAATAGCTGGGATGTTGAAGCACTTGTAGCAGGCCGTCGCGACAAGACTCTGCGAACTTGTTTGATGCGGACCCAAGAGTCGCGACGAGAGATGAAACAGCCCGTAAAGAAACGATCAACGTCTGCTTGGAAGGCTCGGGACGCTCAGCAAGCGCCTGAGGATAGTTTTTCAGCACGTTGTTGACTAACGATTCGGCAGCTGATATTTGTCCAGATTCACCTAAAAGCTCGCGGCCCACGATGTCGTGAAGAACCGTGCCAATGATGTGTCTGCCTGTCAACAGTCGGTAGCGATTGTTCGCAATGGTCGGATGCCCCAGGATATCCACAGACAAGGCCTCAACGATTTGCAAGTATTTGGCTTGTATCGTACGTTCTCCCAGCCGATGGAAAAGTTTGCCGTAACATATACCAATGGCAGCACGCATCTTGTTAGATGTACCTGGCTTGACGTATTGGTTCGAGAGAATTTTGAGCATGTCTAAGAGAGAAAATGCAAGATCTTGCGCTCGTTTGCCGTTCGGAGCTGGACTGGCAGACCGTTGGGGCAGCTCGTCATCGTCTTCGCCGATGTTTGAGATCGCGGGATGTGTAGAGGTCCTCTTCATCTTGGGCTTCGACTTCTTGCCCTTGGATGAATCACTGACACCATGAGGGGCGTAGCCTTGGACCAGTGCTTCCGCGAAGCAATCTGCCGCGGCGTGCCGGACCTGAGTAGAAGTTGAGTCAACTGCTTTGAAGACAGCGGATTCTAATTTGTCGAGATCAGCAGAGTTCCAGAAATATGGTGTCTTTTTTACAAGGCTTTTTAAACATCGACATGCCGATATTACCACCAACGAGCCTTTATCGGACGCGGCATAATTCCGAGCTTGCTTCCAAATATCTCGACATATGTTTTCGTCCATGCTACCTTCCACCATGGCTACAATTTTCGCCAATGCCGCCAGAGCAACTGAACGTAGACCAGCATGATTCGAAGCGGACTTGAGCAGTTTGAGCAATGTTGTACACGCCAATTGATGTAGGCCGATCGCACTGTCGCCGGCCGCGGCGAAAACATCTCCAAGACATGAGACAGCAGCATGCTTAGAACGAGACTCGCCATCTGACTTGGCTTTGCTCCCAGATATGATTGCGATCAAGTCATTGATCGTCTCGAATAATAGCTTTCGGTCTCCAATACTGAATATGTGGGCCAGACATTTGCCAAGATTGTTGCGTACTACGCGTGATGGCGCAGGACTGGCAAGGTTAATAATCTGAAAGACTTGTTTCTTCAAGTAGAATTGCTGTGCGGAGCAGTCGTCGGCAACGAGCCCTAGAACATGCTTCTTCAGATCCGTCACAAACGTGAGAAGGAAGAGCTCTTGCTGCTCAGCTGGCAAGGTTTGCAGCTTGGGGAGATCGAGCTCGGGAATCGCGATAGTCGTCGATGATCCGACAGCCAGTAACATCGCACCCGAAGCTTGAATAGCGACTGGGCACGGAGCTTCGGCTGTAGGGGACTGCTCGCTTGGAGCTTCGGGCTCCGGACTCGTCGACATCGAGGGAGACCATAAGCCGTTCCTCGTTATGCGTGGTATCGAATCGAATGACAAGATGGAGGCAGCTCTCGTGTTTGAGAAGTCGTTTATTCGATGCTAGGGGTCGACGAGGATGAATTCCTGTGTAAAATCGAGGCGTTGGCCAATATCAATAGGAAGAGGCTTCGTCGGCGGGGAGCTGATTGATGTCCGAAGGTGGTAGGCAGCCAAATGTTAAAGCTCTCGGGGGGGTGGGTAATGGCAGCCAAATTCGCGTCACTGCCCAGTGGCAGCCAGTCTCGTGGGTGGGCCGACGTGGATACTCCCGGAGTCCGTACAGACAGCCAAATTCCAGTTCCTTCGATCCCAAACCAAATCAATGAATGAGCTTCCTCTCTGTCGAATCTTGATGCCCGTGACGGCTTCCAATGGACATCGATATACTGGCATAAGTTCGCAAATTTCAATCTACTTCATCATGGCCGCGATTATGGCCAGTTGCAGCGTTCCCCTAACTTCCCGAGGCATGCTTTGCAAGATGGCCAGCGCAGCCATGGGCCACTCTGTCTGCCAAAAATGCCTGCGAACATTCGTCACGACGCGCACGTCTTTGGCCGGACACAACAAGTGGTCCAAGGTGAAACACATCAAAGCCGTCATGGATAAGAAGAAGGCGGCAGAGAGAACGGAACATATCAGGCTCATCACTCTGCACTCCAGATGTTTGTAAAACTAACTACATCGAAGCCCGCGACCTGGCTACAGTCACCGCTAACTCAACCTCATAGTGCACGGTGAAGATGTCAAGACCAATCCTCAATTAGCAAATGCCATGTCAGCCGCGGCAAAAGGTACGTGACTTGGAAGCAACAAGCTCGGACGAAACACGATACTGTCGCCACGCTTGCAATAGTCTAACACACTTTTGGCCCCAACAGCCAGCATACCAAAGGCACTCGTCGAAGCGGCCATCGCGCGAGGCCAGGGCCGTTCCGCCACAGGAAGTCAACTAGAAGCCATGACATTCGAAGCCCTCCTGCCGCCCAATATAGCATTGATAGTCGATGTCGAGACCGATAACAAAAACCGCACACTACATGACCTCAGACAAGTAGTCAAAAAGGCCGGCGCCGTGGCCAGCTCGACGACGTTCTTCTTCTCACGACGAGGACGAGTCATTCTGAAAAGCAATGATGTCGTACTGACTTTGTCCGATTTGCTGGAAGAAGCCATAGAACACGACGGGACGGAGGATATCGAGGATTTAGGCAATGGCAGGTTCCTTGTGTGGACACAGCCTTCGCAGGCAGTGGCCATCACCAAGGCTCTGGCAAATAAATTTGAGCTCGAGGTGGAGCAGTCCGACATTATTTGGTCCGCCAATGAAGATACGAAAGTTACGTTGGACTCGACGGACTCCTCGCAAAGTCTTGGTGACTTATTGGCTGGATTGCGGCAATATTCTGAAGTCAAAGAAGTGTTTGCCAACGTGAAGCAAGGAAGCATCCCTGCAGAGGAATGGGAAAAGATAGAGATGCACGTAAATTTATAAGATATCGCCCGCCATAATGCGACGATATGAAACTGGGGACCTGCAAAGTCTGTCTCCCATTCAGGCTATAAACGAAGATGCCCAACATGGAGGAGAGATCTTTCATTTTGCACTGCCAATACTACAACTCCAAACGCCGCCCATGCATCAATAGCTACCTCCTCATGCGAATGCCACTATCGAGTCTGAATCTCTGCCCTGAAACAGTACATCATGTGGTACTAGACGTGATCAGGGAAAGCTACGCCTCTTTCCATCGTCGTGCCCCAGAGTCAGATCCCTCTCCCAGGATTTAACTTGATCTGCTCTGCAAGCTATCGCGCAGGCGCTGATCCTCTCGTAACTGCGCCTGGCGGAATTTCTGTCGCGCGACAATGCGCTCGTATTCGGCCATGAGTTCCTCTCTGTCTTGCGGCATCCTATTACACTCTTCGGGCTTGGGCCAGAAATCCGGCACGGAGAATCGATTGTCGAGATTTGTGCCGAAATAGTACATGATGCCGATGGGGAACATGACGTACATGCCAAACTGTGCCGGTAAAATTTTGTTCAGGAATCAGCTGCCAAAAAAAGGAGGAGCTCCCGCAAGGGCCATGACGGAGTGTAGGTGGATTGTGTACCTTGAAGACTTCCAGATTGAGACCACCCATTGCGAAAGAATTTCTTGAATGTAGTTTGGTTTCTTGGAGAGATAGCCTGTGCTTATCGCAAACTTGCAACGTGCAGAAACGGGTTGAAAGCAGTGGCGCAACTCCAGAGTCTGTTGAGGTGGGGATGCAGATCTGAGATGACACTCACACAGCGCCAGACAGGCCCTTGTCGACCCACTAACGTTACCTGTGTACATTACCTAGGTACCTACATATTTGGTTGTCTGTTACCTGTGTAGGTACGTTTCTAGGTACCTAGGTACTCCGTACGCTCTCTGAATAACCTCGACATGATGATACGCAACATTAACGCACTTGCTTCCTTGTGATTTATCAGACTGCTTTATTCGTTCATAGCTAGAAGAGCAAGCCATCGTTATTGATGATCCTTATAGCGGGACGTTTCGATATCGATGAGCTATGTACCCCAGATTGCTGCCCCGTGGACCGTGAAGCACCAGTGACCGGGCAGGCCCGGCCTCTGTATGACCCCTGGCCAAGTTGTTTGACCCTTGCCACTATCTAGGTATTATGTAAACTCCACCCTAGTTTGGAAACAGATGTCAACGCCTCATCAATGCCGCTTAATTTCCCACAGAAAGCCAGACCAGACCTCAGGTTAGGAAAGAACATAATTAAAAAGAAGAAGAAGATAAGCAAGAAGGTGAAAAAGAAGGCAAAAAGAAAGGGGAAAAAAGAGGAAAGAAGAAGGGAAAAACAAAAGGAGAGGATAAGAAAAGGAGAGGGGGAGAAAAGCAGAATAGAGAAGAAGAAGAAGAAGAAAGAAGAAGAAAGAAGTCAAAGACGAAGAAAAAGAAGCAGAAGCAGAAGAAGAGGAGGTACAAAACGAGGAAGAAGAAGAAAATGAAGAAGAAATGGAAAGAAGAGCAGGTGCAGAGAAGGTACTGTATGAGGCTTAAAACGCCCGATTCCGTAAATCTGGTAAAAATACTTTTAAAGCTGCTGCTGCTGCTGCTGCTGCAGTCGCGACTTTCGCGTTCTTTCTTTCGCAGCTTCCATCAGGTCCTCGATCAAGAGTCGCTCTTTGAAGCTCCTGGGAGCGCACGCGGCAAGCCTTTCCTCTATAGATCCCTCGAGAGTGTTGAACCTAAAGTCGTCCGCTGGACTTCGATCGCGCAGGCTCCCCACGATGGGCTCGATGGGTTCAGAAGATAGAATTTGGTCCAAGATATCAGGGTTCCTTACTACCGACATTATGAGCGGCCGACCTTTGTATGAGCCGACGGTGCCGGACTGATATTTGGATCTTGAAGGCGTTAAAGGCTCTTCGTCGCGTAGTCCCTTAGGCAATGGGATCGCTACTGCTGGTGATGTTGCGTAAGGACTCGTCAGCTTCAAAGGAGCTGTGTAAGTCTCGCCATCTGATTCCGACTCTTCGTCCTTTTTCTCTTCTTGCTCTATAGGCTCCTGCTTATCTAGGCGCTCTGATCGACTTGGATTGTCTTCCTCAAAATAGAATACTCCCTCTTCGCTTGGGCCAAATATAGTCTTCGCACGCGGTATGGTCTCATTGCGAGATTCTGTAAGACCTGCTCGTTGAAAGTTTGATGGCCTCGGACCTTGATTATTGGCTTCCAATATGGCCGGTCTCTCTACAGAATTCGAGAAGACCTGCAGACTTGGCGCTCTGAAAGGGAGTGACTGCGGAGCTCTATGCCTCGCCATAGAGAGAAAATCCTCCTCGTCAGTCGATGATTCCTCATCCTCCGTCTCATCCATGTTGTCTATCACCATGTTCAAGGTAGTTTTGGAGCAGCTCTGAGCTCTGGACGCATTTTTTACTCCTTGGAAATTGGAGACCCTGGTAGCGGCAGTGTCATGCGACCGAACGTCAGGTTCTTTCGTTTTAGCGCTCTGCGCAGACTGGCAATCGTCAGAGTCTTCCGAGTCGGAGTTCACAACTGTCCAGAAAGTTCTGTCTTCATCCAATGGCACCCTTGAAAGAGCCCGCAGGGCATCAGATGATGAGACCTTTCGTGGCGGAGGCTCCTCTTCATCCTCCCCAGGATCGGTGGCGAGATTCGAAGTGCAGCCCCCTTCGTTATCTGCAGGACCTGGTGATGGGATACGGGCGTCTGAGAAAACGGAACTTCGAGGAGATGAGGTTGGAAGCACTTCTTCGCCCATGAAGTCAAATCGGACCCGTCTCGGACTCTGCGGAGGCTTGAAGATACTCGACGATCGCCGCATAGCACTTCTCTGAGGTTTTGAGTCGCTCTTGTCTGAAGATATCGAGGATCTGGAGTCGTCCACAACCTTTGTGCTCGAATTGGAAACAGACGCGACGGAGGGGCCCTCTTCCGAGAGTCGCACTGTATCTTGCTTGGCGTATGGCTCGAGGTTGACATCGTGATTGTTGTTCTGGGAGAACATCTCGGAGACGGTGTCTGTCTGCCTGCATGCAGCGGCAGCTGAAGGACCAGGCATGACAAGCAGCTGGCAGTGTGATGAATAGCCAAGCGCTGGTATGCCAGCCTAGAACAAACAACGCCGGCAACTATACAGAGACCAGACAGTTGAGCAGAACGACCTTAAATTCATGAACAGGTAAAACGCTGTCCACACGACGAGCACAGGACCGGAAGCAAAGCTCTTCGATCGCGTGGGCGACGTGGAATGCCAACGGATTTCAATTTCCGGAGACGGAAGGTGGCGGGGTAGGTTCGCACTTGCCAGAAGTTGGATGTCTGTGTGTCCGGATGAGCGGGCGAGCAGCAGCTGGCTGCGAAGTGCACAAATCCTGAAATGAAGGGCGCCAGGACGGACTGATGCTTCCGCGGACCGCCACACTTCTAGTAGACGACCAGGTAATGCCGGAGGAAGCTGCATTGTCGGCGCATACAACGGGCGGCACTCTAAGGTACCTAACCTTAGGTACGTAGTCGCCGACTCGCCGCAGGAATTTCTCGACCGGACTGGAGCTACGCTACGGCTGGAGCAGGTGGCAGATGGTCAAAAAGCAGGCTGGCCGTGTGGGAGGTCAGCCTTACCCAGGTGGGTGACATTCGGCATGCGGATCACCTCCGGTCCCCTCCTAAAAATTGGAATCAATCCTCCTAATCCTACTCGAACGTGTGGGTGAGCCACGCTGAGATTGTGCCGCCGCTTTGTGCGAAAGCACCAGTTCAATGTCCAGTCACGGCCATCCTTTGCCCTTCGTCGGCTGCTTCCCCGCCGGTTCCGACTGGACCGGGCGAAAACTTCCCGGCTCTGTTCATTCATGTGTGGTAACTGGTAAGGCAAACGTTTATGCATCTTCACATGTTGCCCGTTGAGGGAAATAAAAAGCCGCGACATGCTGCACCAACGCAGTGGTAACGAATTGATCGGATGAACCACGTGCCGTTGGCTGAACAGATCGTGAAAGCCGATAGACGCTCCGTGTCATGCATATTTGAATGAAGCTCTGTCTAGAAATAGGCGAGCAACGCGGTGATATCATCTGTCGCCGTTTACGAGGCCACGCCTTTCCGGGCTACAGTTGCTGCTTCCTGCGAGGGCACTCGAGCCAATACTATGTACTGCTTCATCGAGGACACATCTGCTATCATGACTTTGTCCATGAAGAAATCAACGGCATGTATGCGGAATGACTACGTCACTTCCCACTCAATCAAATCGGGGAAAGTTGGCGACTTTCCGTTTGAGGTGGTGAGATGGGCTTTCTGTGTCGATGTTGGTTTTGCTCTCATGGTCCATGGATCTACATACTTCCGTGAGTGCACCACGATACGTAGGTAGGTAACACATCTACTCGTGAATTCAATCTAATCGGTGGAAAGGATCAGGAACGCTGGGCCATTTGGAACAATTAAATTGAATAAAGTGAAGTATCTACTTGGTCCTCTTCTCCTTTTATTACCTACAGCAACTTGTACACGACTCCACGAGGTATGTACGCATGTACATACATACCTGAGGTACAAGTTACAACGGCCGTAGGGGACCTCCTGGGCCCACACCGCCTGCCCAGAAAGCGCTTCCCCGAGCATTAGACCAAACATGGAGCTGTGGAACTGTGGAACTAGACAACAAACTTGGATCAGCATCCTCTGCCATTCAACGGCAGTTCCACGATCAACTCGGAGAAGCTGCTCGAGCTTGGCGCGAATCACCACGAGTTCACAGCTTGCCTCCAACAAACCAAGCTTGTTATTTATTTATCAAGCTTGCTCGTTTACTGCTCGCTGAGAAGGCTGTGACTGCCGCCGGCCCAACTTGGACGCCACTTGCAGCTGCCCCAAAGGCTACCTCCACCTCCGTCATGTCCACGATACCGCCGTCGGCGCTGCAATCTGGTCAGCCACCTACAGTCCCTCTAGATTTCAATTCCAAACAACCCCAAAAAGTCACTCTCTACCCCCTCTCGAACTACACATTTGGCGTCAAGGAAACGCAGCCTGAAGAAGATCCCTCCGTCGTCGCCCGGTTGAAACGCCTCGAGGAGCACTTCGCCGAGCATGGCATGCGTCGCACCTGTGAAGGCATTCTCGTTTGTCATGAACACAACCACCCACATATTCTGATGCTTCAAATTGCAAACGCATTTTTCAAGCTCCCTGGCGACTACCTTCGGCCTGATGATACTGAAGAGGAAGGTTTCAAAATCAGGCTCGATGAGAGGCTTGCCCCCGTCGGTCGCATAAGCGAGGGTGAGGAGGCTGGAAATTGGGAAATTGGCGAATGTCTTGCTCAGTGGTGGAGGCCCAACTTTGAGACCTTCATGTATCCTTTCATACCAGCACATGTCACAAGACCCAAGGAGTGCAAGAAGCTATACTTTATTCACCTCCCTAAAACGAGTAAGTTGGCCATCTTTCCGGTCCGCCTCGTCAGCCGCTGATACAGGAATTTCTCATTTTGCAGAAGTTTTGAGTGTACCAAAGAACATGAAGCTTCTGGCCGTCCCTCTATTCGAATTATATGACAACACGGCTCGTTATGGACCACAGCTTTCAGCCATTCCACATCTTCTCAGCCGCTATAATTTCGAATTTGTTAATGAGGAAGGTGAAGTTGTGGCTATGACACCTGGCGATGGTTATCCAGATGGCTACGTGCCCAAGACGAAGGTCTTGGCTGGAGAAGATACGGATATGAAGTAGCAAAATGGTACGCTGTAACGACCGGTCAGGCCGAATTTGGGATAGCACAAAGACGCAATGTAATGGTGTCCGGCGCAAACGATGGACGACATGTTATATTGACTTAAAATTCTCCACAAGATACTGCCGCAACGCGGTTTGATGAGGCACATGTAAATGAATTGAATTTCAACGGACCCCTCTCATATTTTTTCTCCCTGGATAGTAGCCATCACACGGCGCTGGTGTTTGCTGGTCCTAAACTCAAGATAATAAATCCCTTGCCAAGTCCCCGTAGCCTGGAGACATGTTAGATTCACCATGATTTCGACGCAGTCGACAAATTCCACTTACAAGCTTTCCATCTTGAATCGGGATGGTCACACTGGCTCCGACGAGCACTGATTTGATATGGGCCTATCAAAAGAGGTCAACCCGAAAAGTCACATATGCTTCGGAACAACAAACAAAAAAGTGAAGGCTTTCACTCACAGGCATATCATCTGGGCCTTCCGCGCTGCATGCAAACAAGTGCTTCAGTATACTATGCGAGACAAAGCGGATAAGTAGAGCCTTACTCATGACGGTATAAAGCCTCGCCTTCTTTCCCTTCCTCCGGGACGATCCGGTCCAACGCATCACTCATGTCCGCCCTCACATCCTCATCCCCTAGAGCATGCTTAGCTTAACGGTTCACCAAAGAGTACCAGAAATATCACAGGAATGAGGGGCACCAAAGGTAGATCAAAACAGATAAATGGACAGATGTATTCAAAACAAGCCCAGTAGGTACTGTGGCCTTTCGTCACCTACAGTTCTCATTCATACTCAAAGCACAGCTCGTGTGCTGTATAAACAAATTCAAAAGCCCAACCTTGTAATGACGAAGCTCGGGAAGACACCCAACAACGTGGTCAGTCACGAGGTACGAGCCGCGAGACTTGGGCGGCAGAAAAAACTGCTTCTGCTCCCACGTCATTGTGCCGGTGCCGGTGTAGGATCTTTCGGGTGAAGAGCGAAAGACGTGGAATATACTGAGCGGCAAGGTCCAAAGACTGTGGAACAGGCTGGGGAAAAATGCGATGAGGAGGAGCAAAAGAATGGCAATAGACGCGCTTGGGGATAGACGCGAAGACGATTGAGGATGAATCATTCTTGCTGTTGGGAGCTTCTGGGTGGAATGCACGACGATGGGTGGGGCCTGGTCTGAGGGGATTTGGTACTTATTGGGGGGATGTTACATAGGTACTCTGCTCACGGTGACACTCTTTGCTTATTGTAATCACGCTCTGCTTGTTTCACTATGTGGCGCTTGAAAACTTATTGCATTGTTCGACTCACCGAATTTTAGATGGTTTCGTCATTACTTACTTTATTAGCATTTGATCAACCGATATTGTCACTTGGCTCATTTGCCTCATGTACTTCTGCAACTACTCCGTAAGCTCGCGGGTTTTGACCTGATGTGCGGGGTCAACGAAGCAACGATCTATTCAACCATGCATACGTGAATGTGAATATTCATCAGTTGGAATTCATGGTCGAGGCATGAACTCAACCACAGAGCCTTTCTGTCACGTTTCTTTTCGACGAAGAGCAGAAGCCTGCCGTGAGTCGTGGCATGTAATGTAGTCTGTAGCCCAATGTCTGAGGCGTCCATTCAACCGCGAGCGAATCTAGTCAATAGAACGAAAAAAAAATGTACACACAACCGTCCGTGTCACAGCACGGCATGTAGAAAAAGACAATTCTCTCAACCGTCGTCTACTTTATGCATGATTTCTACATTCCTGTGGATCACGCCTTGCAGGACGTCTAAAATGCAGATGTGCCAATCATGATAAGGGATAGGATGTCTGAGGTAGAGCTTCGAGGTGCTTTCGGTGGTGCTCGTTGGCCTGAACGAATGTTAGTCACCCAATGCATTAAAATTATTCTCAAAGAAAGGTACAGTCATACGTAGGGAACTCCGCAGTAGTTGCAGGTTGCGATTTCAGGTTTATCAGTGTTGATGAAGATTCGGGGATGACCGGCAGGACCACCGCCTCCGTCGCAAGCCACGATACGGTCATATGTCCATCTAACGGGCTCTTTGTGTATCATTTCCATTGCGGAATATGGTTGAGGCTAGCCTGTGGTGTCAATTTATGGTCTGGATACGAGACCTTCAACGGGGCAGGTATTCACCTGGAGGCTGAAGTCAGTCTGTTCGAATCGTGGACCAGTCATGGCTTCCGATCTGGGCCTCTGGCTTCGAGACCAGACACCTGTGCGGTTTGGCGCTTGTTCGATTGGCATGGTCTGCGCATCTTCTCTTACGGCGGGAGCGGTTTCTGTTTGTGGAGTGGCGGGCACAGAGGCCTCGAATCGGCGCGCAGTGGTCGTGAATGCACGTCGAGAGACAAGCGCACTGCGCGCAAGACTGCACAGGGGTCTCAATTGCGAAGCCGCCATATTGTATGGATCGGTGATCGATAATGTCGTTGGCTGGAGATCTATTGCACATATCAGAGGTCACGGCGTTGAGGCTGAAGAAGATGACCTTTCCCCAGAACCGTGGATAGTCGGAATAAGTTATCTCCGGAAGCCCGACAAGAAAGTGAAGTCCAGTCTCCACTGTCCAGAACGCGGCCCCATTAAAATTGCCGGAACATACATATCACACCCAGCTCCAGAGGCATCGAAATTTTCGTGAATTAGCGTTTGCGACGCGTTTTTTCTTCAGTACCTTTTTTGCCCTCCTCGTTCTTGTTCTACATACAAGTTCTACTTAATCCGCAGAGACAGCCCCGTGAAAGTCTTCTAATCATCACCATGGCGCCCGAAACACCGAAAGGGGTCTCGTCGAGGCTTCTGACTATGAAGTTTATGCAGCGCGCCGTAGCGTCAAATTCGCCTGCTGGGTCGTCGGACTCTGACCCCCCATCGACGAAGAAACGAAAACTGGATCAGTCTCCGGCTCCAGGTCGATTCAACACCAATATCGACCAAGCCTTGATCCAAGCAGCATTGGACGAGCAGGAAGCTACGCGTCAAGCTGCTTTAGCGAAGCACTCTGCCGCCGACACGCACTGGGTCCTGAACGTTAAAGTGGACAAGCCCCAGACTCAAAAGCAATCGCGTCCATTGAATGTTGTCTACGTTGGCTACGGAGATATTGACTCCGACGATGACAATGAGGATAACCCTTCGACAGGAAGAACATCTACCAAGGCTACGAAACAGGGTGGACCTGTAAGTCAAAAGTCATTCTCTCGCAGGAAACCGCAGGAGCGCTAATTAGGTGAAGAAGACAAAGGGAAAGGCAGCATCCGACTCAGATAACGAGTCAAGCACCAGCTCCAAAGGCAATGATGATAGCCATCGCAAGCGCAAGAATCGGTCCTTTGACTCCAACCCCATCGGATCAGGTAACCTTACTCGATCACGCTCAAAATCTCGGCCAAGAAATGATGAGGAATCGATCAGGGCCAAGGAATTCCGAGAAAAGCGAAAGAAGAAGGAAGTTCGCTTAAATAATCTCATCTCCATCTCCTCAGCAGGCGACGGGCAGAGTTCGCCTACTGCCAGAGCCATGAAGTGTTACAACTGCCAGCAAACGGGTCACAAAGCATCAGACTGCTCAATGAAGAACGGCCGAAAAAAGTCATGAGAATTGTTGATCGCTTGTACAATGATTCATTTCGTGCTCCGAGGCTTGCGCAAGCGTGTCCGCCCTTTCGAGTTGGTCGCCACGGGGTCAGGTCAACGATTCGGGGGCGGGCTGTCTGACTTGGCTGAGCCACAGATTTTTACCTACATGGCCCATGTCTCGATCAGTCTTCCACATTATCAAGAGTCAAGTAAGCGCTTAATTAAGTGTCTTACTTTCATGCCCGCTTGGGTTGAGCAGATACTTGATCTCCCAGGCGGCTTCGAAATAGGTCACTTGTTCCAGAGTGCTCATGACTTGGCACATGTAATGACGTTCATGAGCAAGCGTTGTAAGTGCCGTGAATACTTCATTTGATGCTCTCTAAAGATCGCTCAGCGGTCTCCTTCACCGGTCAGCATTGCGAGCATTAAATACTTGTGGTCTAGGACTGCAATGCCGCCGGTGCAGATAGCTTTGACCATCCAGTATGCTCATGTTGAGCAGCGTGACACTTACGCTGTGCCACCCTTCACACACACAAACAAGTGACTGCCAGAAGTCCACACACGAAGAAGGCGAGGATGTTTGGAAACTCTTGACTCCGTATTCCCAATGCGGATACGGGGGACAGGATCACACGAAGTGGAAAAGCTTGCAGCTTTTAGCTGTCGGAACGGCAGCATGACGCGCGAACATTGCGATCTTGCCTAGTCCTCATGGCGCAGGTTGGCCTGTCAGTGGACGGACGACATACAAGTTCACAGAAGTTCTGTCACTTGGAAGAGACAACCCCGAGGGTGTTCTGCTCGACGAGAGATGCGCCGCGGCGACATAGGTATTGCAATATAACATAAGGTCATATACATAGCATACAATACACCAGGATATGTGCGCTTTCAGCACAATATATTGGAAGATCAGTATGGCGCTTCTTGTCACTGCACTCCTGCATATGTAACACATGCGCGGGCATGTGAATGATGAGTATGCTAGGGAAGACTGACGTCAACCGTGACACTCACTGGAGCGATGACAAGCCTCTGCATTGCGCAGCGGTGCATTCAAGGAAGTGAGGCTTCCGTCTTTATGTTTGGTTTTATTGCCAAGACGAACGCCTTGCGCGACGCGTTTGCCAAATTTGTGGTAGTACTAGGATCGAGACTTTTCCGTCGTTCCGACTCGAGGCTTCCCACTAACGAGTCCAGGTCGCGCTGAGCAAGAAGTCAAAGGAGATGACATGTAAACCAGAGGACGATGGAATTATGGAGGGGATGCTGCTGCCAACCGCGTTGTTGGGTGCGGGTCTAGGGTGAGTACATACCTAGGTACCTAGATACCAGAAAACAGTAGATAACAGGGAAGGTGGAGAAAAGCAGTAGCGCGCACGAAGCGTGGGCGAGAAGAACAAGGTCACACGACCAGAAGAAAGAGGACAGATAGATAGAACTTCCAGAGGAAGTAGGA
>SRPQ01000373.1:0-22396 GCA_018360075.1 Claviceps cyperi
TGCGATACCGGATTCCCCCCGGACCCAAGCCACAAATTGATGCCATTTAGGCAGAGACCGATGCCCGATAAACGCACCCCAAAAGAGCCGTTGAACTTCAGCCATGAACTGCGCGTTGGCTCTTCCCAAATCCCGATTCCCAACAAGCCACGGCCCCACTCTCTCCATAGAAAACTCTTCGCCCATCCAACGAGCGATTGTCATTGGACAGCATCAGCGAGACCAAGCGGAGTGCACTGATCAACTGACTGATTGATAACTCTGGTCGACGCCTCTGTGCATCTGATAAGACCGATCCATGAAACGTGTGGGCCTCATGGCTTGCAAGTTGCATGTACCCATGCTTGGAAGTGGAGCCATCACAGTGCACACCTAAAATGCATGTACAAAATATAGTACGGAGTCCTGCATTGTGAATCTGTGTACCTTCCGTAATATTTTTTGTGTGCACTGTGCTGACCCCACCTCGCGTACCCAAGCGTTGGTACCTTGATTCCCAATGGTACGTGGGGTGGGGTGCCCTGCCAATGGTACCTACGGAGTACAACCAGCGATCACCTCGATTCTGACAAGAAGAAAGAAATCAACCGCACAAGTTACAAGTTTACAACAGCGACCAGCGCTTTTGAGGCTTGGCGTCCAACTTTCGCAAATCCACGAAAGAACCCACACAGTTGGGACCATTTTCCCTTCCCCACCGTTACATACCTACCTAAGTACCCAAGGTACCAGGTACATAGGTATGTACAGAGAACTGTATCCGTAAAGTGAGGACATCGGACATACGGAAGGAAAATTCTGCCCACCACTCTAGAACGGCTGCTTCAACTTGGCAATTGACTGATGAAACGTGTTCAGCGGCCAAGACGGCAGCGGCTTTCACTGTGTCAAGAGCTTCCAAAGACGAAGCATGAGCGAACTTGACAGGCGGGATATCCCGGAGCTGTTGAGCTGAGCTTCTGTCGCGTGCAACTTGCAATCAATCCATGCAAAATGACGCTCTTGACCTGGCTGGACACTATTTTGCCGAATGCCCGAACGGGTTCCAGGCCAGCCACCAGGGTCATAGGTTGGTGGGGTTTTGTTTGTCTAATCAATCAGGTGGCGTGACGCACCTTTTTCGGCTTCTTGAGCTCGGTTATGGTTATCTGATCCGCGCCCCCCCTTGATCTCCTCCGAGTCTTCCCCCGTCCTTTGGACAAACATACATTGTTAGTCTTGTGCCAGTCTGGTACATATGTACACACAATAAACGGCTGTCACTCAGCGCTCGGCTCAGTTGGCTTCCATGTTCGACGGAGCAACTCTTAGCACCTAATCCTGGTCGGAACCCACTCCGTTGACACACCTCCAAAAGAAACTGCGTTCGCTGTCTCGCCGCTCTTGCCATCTGCGACGTACGTAGTGGTTTCTGTTTCTTTTCGCCTCTTGCTCTCCTCGTGGCCTCTACTGCGACGATTGAGCGAGCGAAGGTTCTCCTTTGTGCCTCGTCTGTTGAACTTGCAACCCTCAGGCAGAAGATACTCAACATGGCCAAGGACGTGTTTTCCGTGCCCGTCTTCCTCGTTGTCTTTCGAGAGACGCTGGAGACGGTCATTATTGTGTCCGTGCTGCTAGCCTTTCTCAAGCAGACGCTAGATGGACCAGATCGCGATGTCAAGACCTACAAGGCTCTGCGTCGGCAGGTAAGCATTGTGTCTATTTTTTTTAGATTTTTCTTTTCTTGCCATGGCACCCATCTATGGCTGTAGTGTTTCTAGATGGAAGGTCTAATTATGTCGTGCTTAGATTTGGCTCGGTGTAGCCGCTGGCTTCTTGGTCTGCATGATTGTTGCCGGCGCCTTAATTGGCGTCTTCTACACCGTCGGCTCCAAGGCATGGGAAAACAACGAGAATTACTACGAGGGTGCTTTTTGTCTCTTTGCCGCCGCCATTATCACCGTCATGGGGGCAGCTCTGTTGCGCATTGGCAAAATGCAGGCAAAGTGGCGTGTCAAGCTTGCCAAGGCAATTGAGTCGCCCATCAAGACGCGGGCGCGAGGCTGCATTGCACACTGGCTGGAGAAGTACGCCATGTTTGTGTTGCCCTTCATCACAGTGTTGCGTGAGGGCATCGAGGCGGTCGTGTTTGTCGCTGGTGTCACCTTTTCTGCGCCGGCCTATGCGGTGCCGTTGCCTGTTGTTGTCGGTCTCCTTGTCGGAGGTTTCATCGGCTGGCTCTTGTACAAGTAAGTCATCTCGCGGTATAGAAGGAAAACAATCAGCGGTGGCTCCGAGAGAGAATAGTTCAATGCATGTGCTGACCACGGGGGCACAGAGGTGGCTCAACTGCCAAACTGCAGATATTCCTGGTGGCATCGACCTGTGTCTTGTACCTGGTCTCTGCTGGTCTCTTTTCCCGCGGCGTGTGGCATCTGCAGGCACAGAAATGGAACAATGCCATCGGCGGTGATGCCAGTGAGACGGGCAGTGGCCCAGGCTCTTACGACATTGACCAAAGTGTTTGGCACGTCAACGTAAGTCTTGCCACTCATCTCTCGAGCACCTTTCGGTCTCACGTTACACCACACTGCAATTTCCACGCCTTGACGCGCTTGGACTTTCTCTTCTGACACGGTTCTGCTGCAATAGTGTTGTTCACCGACCGCCACCAACGATGGCGGCTGGGGCGTCTTCAACGCCATTCTCGGCTGGCAAAACTCGGCCACCTATGGCTCCGTCATCTCGTACAACCTCTACTGGCTCTTTGTCATGGCCGGTTTCGCCACCATGCGATTCAAGGAGGCCAAGGGCCACTACCCTTTCTTCAAGGCCAAGGCCGCCGCCCCGTCTGTGGCGGATTCACAAACTAGCAGCTCACAGCATGAGATTGGGGACAAGGCGCCTGCAGTCAAGGTAGCTGTACCAAGGACATGAGCAGGGGGTGTGGTCCTGTTTTTCTTTTTCTTTTAGTTTTTAGGATAGATGTCGACACTACCTAGTCTCGACTTAGTAATGCGAAGGCAAAAAAAGTTTCAATCTCTTATTAACTACGATGAACTTTCCGCTGCAGCCGATCTGTGCATTTTAGCCGCGGCCTCGGTCGAATATAGGCCGAACGTACATAGCTACATCTACATACAGTTCCTGCACATCCCTACTTAGCCGGACGATGGAGACCCTTTATCTATAGCGCTGCTATTGTAGCAGATCTCCGCCTTTTCCCCGAGCCTTTGGTCCCTAGGCGGGCGGGCTCCGTTGTGTAGATGTGAGTCGCGACAGCCAAGTATACCTCAATGTGCTTTAAAAATACTCGAAGTTGATACATATACATGCGGGCGTTTCGCAGGTCTGACTGACATCTGTACAATTCTCACATTCGTTACGCAATACGGGAAGGAGGCAGCTGCTGCAGACATAAAGGGGTTGCGCCAGCGCCACCTGCACCGCGTAACCGGGACCCATCACCACTTGTGCGTCTCCAACAAGTTTCTATCACTTTGTGTCACACCCTGACTTGAACTCTATGCTGATCAGCGGCGGCTAATGCAATCCATGGATCATAAATTCGCAAGGATCCCCAAGACAAGAAACAACAGTCATGCCAGGTTTTGGGTATGAAGGCTTTACTGGGGGGGGGGGCGGTAGGTGAGCCTTTGGAAGGGGAGCCTGTGGGATGGTCTTTTCTTGCGGGAGGAGGGAATGGGACACCTCAGGCAGGGCAGGCTGCTTGTGTTTCTGTTGTGACGTTGCCTGCGTTTGAGGGGCTCGATGGTCAAGATACTCGGTATGGCCAAGTGCAGTCGTGTTTTTTTGAGAATGTGCCTGGAGAATATGTCTATGGACGTCAATTCTCGTCTGGTCTGGAGGGTGGTTCTGAATGGTCTGCGTCGGTTCATTGCGGGAGGCATGAACCGCTCGTCAACTATCCCTTTGTGCCCTGGTCGCCTGCGCAAGCACCAGGGATAGATGATCAGCCAAACTATTTTGATGTTCCGTTACAAGCGCCGATCCAGAGAGAAACACAGGCACACGGCCCTCATACTGATAGTCATCCAGTAAGGCCGCTGGCTCAACGACCAGGGAGTGATTCTCAGCAAGAGTGTTACTATCATCCGTCAGAACCGCTCGCTGATTACAATGCCGTTGATCAGGTCCTTAGGGATGCTGCTGGCTCCTATCGTCCAACGTAAAGGGTGATACCCAAAGAAGAACCATTCCTTGCGATAGACTTGTAAGAAGTTGGAAGGGTTGGATCGCAATTGGCGGCGAGATCGCACGTCTTTTGGCCAGTAGTTTCCCTGGCCCTCAGCTCAGGTCGAACATACCAAGCTATCCAAACAGAGCCTCTTCGCATGAGATTTATCCTTGCTGTTTGTTATTGGTCACAAATGCGTATTGTCTTATCTTGGGTAGATTTTACAAAATGAAAAGAGATGGCGGACACATACCTACTATACAAAATCAGTACAATCTCTCGTAGATGGATGCCGTCAGTCCTCTGGCGTCCAATCCCACGCCGCCGCTGTGAACAGCCTCCTCGCCATCCCATCAGCATACATGTTCCCCTCATACCGCAACCGCTGATCACTCGCCAAGGCCCTCGTAAACTTAAACACACGCTTCTCATCATCGTCATCCGCAGCGTTCCTGCTCTTGAAGTGCCCGTTACTTCGCCTCTTGGCCGACCCCTCTGAGCCCTCCTCCACCATCCACGACACATCCCCCCTCTTCTTCTTCCAGTCCCCCAGCGGGAGACTCACCACACTCGCCGCCAGCATAGCCTTGACGTAGTCCACGATGGGATCGATGCGGACCCTCAAACCGCAGTTCAGGTGATGCCCATCGACCTGGTAGCTGGGGCACTGCTTCAGCGTAGAGAGCAGCTCCTCTATGTCGAGCAGGGCGGACATATCGGGGAGGTTATCCAGCGAGGAGGGCGCATAGTCGGCGAGGCTGAGGAGGTTTCTCGAGAGGAAGAACTTGAGCATCTGGCCTAGCTGGAACGAGTCGCAGGCAGCGCTGGAGTCGTAGCCGAGCTTGCATTGGCGGTTGCGGGATGAGTACTGGGAGAGGAAGTGGCGCTGGATGGAGCTAATGGTGTTGAGGATGCAGCTTCTTCTGCGCTGGAGTTCTTCTATTGAAAAGGGGTTGTGAGTGCCTTTTGCATGATGTGTCGATAACTATATCATCATAAAAGAACACGACTATAGAAGGAAAGGAAATAGGTTCAGGAGAGGTGACAGAAGAGTATGAAAGAAAGAAGGGGGGAAAGAACATACCCTCGATTCCCTCCGGTAAATTCCACCACGCAGCCGACAAATCCATCTCCTGCTCCTCCTCCTCCGGCGCATACGTCCCCCAGAGCCTCGACCCCCTAAGAATCAACTCCCTCGTCTCGCGATGCAGCCGCACAGGCTGATTCAGTAACCACGCCAGCAGGATCTTCTGGCGCAACGCGCCCTCCACATCCGTTGTGCGTCCTGCCTCATTAACATAGGGGCGACTCCTCGTCAGGGGCCACTTGAACTTCAGATCCGCGAGGCCCCGTGCCACAACGGCCGTGGCATCAAAGCGATCCGCGATGATGGCCAGCGTGGTGACATACGCCATGACCACGCGTGTAGTTCTCTTGACGGGGAGTCCATGCATGATGCGCAGCATATCCTCTAGGGGTTCCTGTCGACTGGCCGACTGTGTGGCTTCGTCGTCATCTGTGATGCTCACCCATGGGAGATGGAGAGGGTCAGCCTCGCTGAGTTTGACGCCGCGTGTGGTAAGGGCCTTGTGAGAGGACGAAATGCGCTGAGCTTCCTGAAAGGAAGGGTTGGTGAGGAGGTTGCTGAAGTAGAGAGAGTGTTTGGTGAGGGAGGAGAGGTTCACGCGGTAGGGAAAGGTGAGCTTTGCAGCGAGTACCGCGCGGGGCGGGCCACTGTCATCGGGACGGGTGGATGGGCCTGGACGCTTTCGGATATCGCCTTTGCGGGCGCGCTTGAGGGTTTCTGGCGAGTTGAGGAAGGTCACAGAGAGGATAATGTCGCCTGTGTCGGCGATGTTGACGAGATGTGAGAGGTCTTTGGCGTGGGGGTCGTCGATGTCCGCTGATGGTTCTGCGTCGGCGGGGGGTTCGTCGCCCATGGTGGTAGCTGGGGTGGCATGAGCGGATCAGGATGGCATTGGAAGCCGCCGATGATGATTCTAGCTGTGTTTCTGGTTCATGTACGACAAATTGATGATTGAGACGGTCTTGATGACAGACCTTGACGGTTGAAGCCGGACTCGCGGCAGCGTGCTGAGCTTTCCGTTGTCCCTGTGTGCTTTGCTGGCTACGCAATCGAATATATAGCGCGAGCCTGCTAGCCTCTAGTGTCTCGGTTCAAGCAGGGTTGCGGGCTTGAGCATGCGTGAAATTATGTATTCGGGATGAACGATGCGAAGGGTCTGGAAGAGCACAAGCAGATGAGACGTGATCATGAGATCATTGGATGGAGGTCGCGTCGACTTTAAAAAAGTGGACCGTTGAACAGCAGCGACCAGCCGGAGTCGGCACTTGAAGAGTCCTACTTGTTAACAAACTGCCCTGTATTGTGCCAACAGAGTCCAGACCATCGAGACCAACAAAGCCATCACGAATACTTCGAGGTTCCGTCGTCATGTCGTCGGTCCAGAAAAGCCAAGCTTGCATCGTCTCTGCGGCAGAAACCGACGTCATCACGTGGACTGACGTGGCGCCACGGCTTGCGTCTCCGCCAGAACCCCAGACTTTATGACGAATCGCGGGCCGCACCGCGCACAACTCGTCGTCGTTCGGTCGTCGGCCACCAGTGCGCACCAAACTGACTTTGCTTCGCCTTTGATTGCTTGAAAAACTCGTCCTCCATCGTTCCGCATCACGCTCGCCTTCCATCCGATGCCTTCTCTTAAGCACAAGGCGTGGTGCTCGGCGTCTACAGCCGCTGCTCACCTGGTGGCGGACAACGCGTCGCGATCGTTGACCGCAGTTGCAGCAGCAGCGCCATCGCCATCGCCATCGTCATCATCATCATCGATCCCAACGACGCCAGCGAGCTCGTTGTCTGCCACGAAACCCAATGCATGGCACCCTTCGCCAGCCTACGATGCCTCTGCTACACGATGGAGAGCCTCGAGGGCGACGTCGCGACGACCACTTCCGACCAAGTCGCAACCCACGATGCCAGCAAAACATGCCATCTCGCCTCGCGCGAACCTTGATCGCGCGTCCATGCCGCGATGCTTAGACCAACAACCACGGCAGTCCTTCCACACATACTTTGTCACCCATCTGCCCTCATCCTCGCTACACCCCGAGTCTCGCAGCATCGGTCCCGGCCACAAACTGCCCCGCGATGCGTCGATGCCTCATACACCCAGCCCGGGCCCATCGCCCGCCGCCATTTCGATCCCCAACATGTCCAGTCGTGACCTGACGGTGGTGCGGATACCGTTACGAAGGGCCAAGCACCACTTTGGCGCCGCCACAGCCAGGGGAAGCCGTCCCTACAACGAAGACGCCGACCAGGCCGGCACGGTGAACATTCCCGCCTTTGCGAAGCGGAGGCCCATGAGTGTGAGGCAGAAGCCCGGCGAAGCCACCTCGGCGGACAGTGTGCTTGGCGACCCCCAGATATTCTACTTTGGCGTTTTTGATGGTCATGGTGGGAGCCAGTGTTCACATTTCCTGCGAGACGAGCTACATGGTTATGTCGAGGAGGCGGCAAGGGATTTCGGCTTGCAGAGCAGCTTGTGCAGGAAAACGCCGGGTCGAAAAGGACAGGGTAATACGGAGGCCCAACAAGTCGCATCCACTGCGACCACGAATACTCACCCTCTTACTCCTGCGACGAAAGACGAGGCCCTGGGCTCGATCCGTATCAAGTCTGCGCAAGAGGTGGAACAGGACACAAAGCTGCCCAGCTCCAACAGCACAACGAGCAAACCAGACCACAGCAGCCCCTTACCCAGCGCAGAATCGCTCGAGGTACAGTCCCAAGACATCACCAAGGCCATCGAACTCGAGCGCCATCTCCTCCAGTCGTACGGGAGCACCATTGGCGGCTACTTCCGCCGCTTCAGCCCCGAACACTTTGAACTATTCAGATCTGAAGAATCAGACAAACCCACCTCCGTGAGCGTCGAGTCCAGCCTCGCATATGCCTTCCTCCGCGCCGACCTAGACTTCGTCTCCGCGCAAGCCCGCAAAGCCGATCCAGACCACTCCGACCTACCCCTCAACGACGACGAAATCCTCGGCATGCCCCACGCCACCCCTTCCGGCCACGGCATCGGCGGTCCAACCCGCTTCAAGGGCGGCTCAACCGCCTCCATCGCCCTCATCTCCACGCCCACCCCGGCCCCCTTCTGGCATCCAGCCGCCCACTCAACCCTCGTAGCCGCTCACGTCGGCGACTCCCGCATCCTCCTCTGCGAAACCGCCACGGGGCTCCCCCACCCGCTTACCTCGGACCACCATCCCACCTCCCCGACCGAGAGTCGTCGTCTCCGCCGGTACGCCCCCGCGGGGTCCATGGTCTCGGGTGACTCCTTTGGCGAAGAACGCATCGCGGGGCTCGCCAATTCACGAGCCTTTGGGGATATCAATTCGAAGCGTATTGGTGTTTCTGCTGAGCCAGAGATCACCCGTGTGGAGTTGGGTCCCGCGCAGTATTCCTTCTTGGTGCTCATGAGTGATGGGGTTAGTGGGACGCTGAGTGACCAGGAGATTGTGGATTTGGTCAAGGAGGCGCATACGCCGGAGGAGGGGGCGAGGAAGGTGGTTGATTTTGCGACGGAGGTTTCGCGGGATGGGGATAATGCGACGTGTCAGGTGATTCGGTTGGGGGGCTGGGAGAGACGGAGTGAGGGGGGGTTGGGGAGTTTGGGGACCAAGGAGATTAGGGATATTCGGACGGCGGAGGCGCAGGATCCAAGGAGGGGGAAGAGGTGAGATTTGGTTCAGGGGACGGTTGATGGGTTGGGTGTTGTTGTTGTAGATTGACCTGCCTGGGGGTGCATATGAGAGGATAATGGTAATGGGGGTCGGTCATGCTAGGTCGTTTGTTGTGCTGTATTATCAACGGAGTTTTGTGGTGGCAGGTACTTCCAGGTCATATATTGTAGGATAAACGGGATTCTGTTCGGGTGAAGTTATCTACGAATCTCTGAGTCCAACACAATCAACACCAAGATAGGTTACTAAAGCCTATTCAATTCAGTCTCTCATGTATTCAACTAGTTCACGCACCTCCATGAAATCTGAAGCATGAACGCCGCTCAGTGGACTACATCCGGCTTAGCTACTCCAACATACTGCGCGTGTCAGTCACTCATCAAGCACACAAAGACGTTAGTTACCAATGAAGTTGTCGGGCACACAAACGGTGACCATACACCAAATCCCAAAACTTGATTTCCCCAAAACAAAGCGTCTTTCACAGTCATGCCACCCCGAGCTGAACGACCGCGTCTGCATGAGTCATTGAAGAAGGATTTTGTCGACTATAGAGTAGTCTCGGTCGCTGGCGCATGTAACGCAGGAGCAGGTATGGCTTCATCGAGCGGAACCTCCATGGCTGCGTTCTGGCAAGGCCGTCTGTTGCCCGTCCGTCGTAGCTAGCTTGGTAAGAGATCCTTAGAATGATAGTTTGTACCAAACAAAACAAAATGAGCAATGAAACCCTCCGTGTATTTGATAGTCATATCTTGCATCATATCACATTCATGTCGGCACGACGCTCTCTTTTACCCCCCCTACCTAGCACCCCCCCAACACACGCACATCTCCCCACGACAATATACATGACAACCCGCCCGCGCTCCCCATCCTAATGCCGTCCCTGTCCCTGCCCCGGGTACTGATTCCACCCCGGGCCCGGAGGCTGCTGCCCCTGATACGGAGGATACTGCCCCTGTCCCGCCCCCTGCGACGCATACCCGCCCCCATACCCCTGTCCCCACTGCCCGGGCGGCGGTCCCGGCGGAGCACCCCCATAAGCCTGCTGCGGATTATACGTCTGGTAGTACTGTTCCGCTGGAGCGGCGTGATACCCGCCCGGCGAAGGGCCCGTCTGGAAGGTATTGCTCTGGTCCATGTACGAGGCTGCATGTCCCGTGTTGGGCGGCGTGGGCATCTGGCTCCCCGGGGGCGCGGGCGTCTCAGAAACGTAATTGGCGGATTGGTTGCCGTCGTTGCCGGATAGGGAGTCGAGATCGCGCGTCTTAACTTGGGACCAGAGGGAGCCGGAGACTTTGCCGTGACCGAGCTGGCTGAGGGAGTCAAAGGCTCCGTGGGAGTGGCCGCCGTGGGTGCCGGCGCCGGCCTTGGAGGCGGATTGGCTGAGGATGTGGTTCTTGCCCTTTTTGACGGATGCGGAGGACAGGACGTGGTCAAGCTCGTGGCGGCGGGGGTGCTCGTCGGCCCATTTACGTACTGTGTTGAACATGTCGCGTTGGATTGCGATGTTTTCGTGGCGCAGAGCTGGGTGGTGGAAGGCGCGGATGACGTCGTTGACAACTTCGTCGACGGGTACGTTGGGGTTTTCCCAGGCAAAGAGAACGCGGCTGCTAGTGTAAGCTTTAATCATTCGAGGGGCAAAGGCGGGGATGTAAGAAGCAAGGAGTCTCAGAAGGTCAAAGTCAAGTAATCAAAGAAAGCAAAAACTTACGGAACCGCATATTGCAGAATAGTACCTGCAACTCGGCCGGCGCAAGAGTTGAGCACGTTGGTGAAGTGGTCCTTGGAGAGCATGGAGTGAGTGGGGTCGGAGCATCGGTTGTTTTCCCATGGCTCGAGCTGGGACTTGGAACTGGCGGTGATGACGCCGGACGAGCCGTCCTTCAGAACTTTGGTGACAGAGTTGATGATGGGTCGGATAAAGGGGGCGAGCAGGCCGAGGATAAAGGCCGTGAGGGTCTCGCTGATGTGTTCGAGCAGCTTCTCGAGCCCGGGGACCTTGGCGATGCCGCGGCTGATGGCCTTGACAATCTTGTCGCGGAACATGAGAATGGGGTAGATGCGCCTGGCTGTCTTGACGGGGTCGAAGTCTGGGCTCATGCCGGGCACAAGGTTGGTATTCTCGGCATGGGCGCGCGAACGGCTGTTTTGTTGGTTCTGTTGGTTCTCTCGCTCTTGAACGTCAGAAGCCGCTTTGAGTTCTCGCGCCTCGGCAGCGAATCCATTCCCCATGTCAGGAAGCTTGGATAGCAACGAGATAAAGTCGTTTGAGCCCGAGCCGTCAAAGAAGCTTCGGTCTCCCTCTCCCCTAGCTACTGAGCCACCTCGCGCCCCCTCGGCGTTCTTGAGCGCGATATCGACCTCATCGACCTCGGACTGGGTGAAGTGATCGTTGGCTTCTCCAATCACAGAGTGCAGAAAGTCGACAGCGCCAAAGGTGCCCGTGACGATGGGGTATATTCTCTTGCCATGGATGTTGATCTCGGTTTGCGTGCCACAGTGAGGAAAGACGTTGTGGTAGCCGAGTTCGCGAAGCGCCAGCTCGCAGTAGTTACTGTGCGCGCCGAAATCCTCCAGACAATGAAGCGCCTGACCGAGACAGCGGAGGGCTTCGCAGAGGTTTTCGTCCTTGCCCTTCCCGTGCTCGCCACAGGTGTATAGTCTACCAAAGTGAATCGCGCGGGCGAAGCTGAAGCGAATATAGCCGGCACTCGTGGCCCATTTGCCCGTCTCGTTGGAGATGTAGTTCTTCATGCCCGTCCTCATGTCGATCTCTGTTTCAACGGGCTCAACGGGACCGCGGAGACGCGGGTCAAACTTGCGCGCATCGAGGCCATCGGCGTATCCCAGCGGATTGTCAATGTGCTCCTCCGGGCGATAGCAGCCGAGACGCTCTTCGGTGACTTCGAACTCTTCGGTGGCATAGCCAAATGCCATGAATGACAAGACCCAGACGAGAATGCGTATCGTGGGGGCATTGACGCCCTTGAGACTACCCACATCAACTGCTTGAGAGTAGTCCCGCAGCCAGTTGCCAAAGTAGGTTCGCTTGATCAGCATCGAGGTCCATTTCTTGCCGTGGATGAAGGCGACAGTGGCGAGCAAATCCTCAATGTCTGCGCAAGAGAAGTCAGTCTCGACTTCTTTGGTCACGAGGATGTAGGTAATCTCAGCTTCAGCGTACCGCCATGACGCCAGTTGTGCCCTTCGACCTAGACGATTGCGCGGCAGTCAGCTTTGAAGCCGGTTTCGTTTTGGAGGCACGCAAGCACACAGAGAAACGTACCTGAGCGATGGATGGAATATTGCCAGCCCCAAATGCGGCAGCTCTTCCTGGCAGGAGAAGCACGCAGATGCAGAGGGCCACGAGCCAGGTGTCCCGCGGCGGCAGAGGAAATGCGGCCATGACGTCGTTGGCCAGTTCAGGCCGGTCTAAGATGGCGCGTAGAAACAACGGCTTTGGCAGAGGATGGAAGCTGCTTCACTTGTACAAGTCACGCAGGATGAATGGTTGCGCCCCAGAGGCTTGGGAAGTTTGAGAGGTTTAATTGGGATGTGCAACTGTATCTAGGCACATGGAGGGGCATAGTTAGAGACACTTGCTCAGCCCCGCACATGTCGGATGGAAGTTGGCTTGGAACAAAGAAATAATGGCTGACGTCGTCTCCTCTCGGGGTACATACTGTGCGCCGGAATACATACTGTGTGCCGGAATCGTTCACCTCGAAAGCTTCTTCAGAGACGTCGTCGACGCAAAGCAGCATTTCTTGCATCTGGCATTGGTCTTTTCCATGTCCGGGCAACAAACAGCGCCTGCCCAGTATGAATGACGTGGACGAGGCCGAATTGTCGCGTGATCCTTGCAACTCGGGAGTCGGAACTCAGGGGAACCTCGGAGAGCTCAGACTCCAGAGAGCCCAACAAGGGCCCAACTTCCAAGTGGCAACTGAGCGCAAGTGAAAGGTGGAGACAGACGGCTGGTGGACGCTTGTCTTGACTCTTCAGTCCTTCAGCTGCCCAGCTCAACCAGCTGGCGGATGGATCGTTGCAGGTGTTCGTCTGGATCAGCCTCGTCATGGGAGAAGTACATTGCTGCTCCATGGTATGGAGAGATTGTGAAGTTTTTGATTACGGACGGAGTACAGTCTTAGTCTACGGAGTATGAGGAACCTTATGACACTTATGACAGGCACGCAGTTCGACAAGTGGCAGCCGCAGACCCGAAGAACCGGTTCATTTGTCGACAAAACTACTCCGTAGCGCCACTTGAAAGGTGGACTTTGGGACCCTTCGGCATTCCGCTCGCGCGCTTTTCGCACTGCATCGCATGGCTCTGATTCTGTGTCATTTCAAAGGCCGCCGCCTGCAGGGGGCCGCATCTCCGTTAGCGCGGCTCCCATCGCATCCTCATTAAATTCGTGCACCTGCCGCTCCGGCAATCCCCTTCTCGCCCATTCCGCTACTTTGCATTCTACATTTGCATGTCTGGTTCCATTTGATATCCTAGTGCTCTGGCACGTTCATCTTCGGCTTGTTCCCTCGTCTGTACTGAAGCAGCACATCCGTCGCAAACTATCAAGACTACCGCTGTCTCCCGCCTCGCAGCCGTCCGCCGCTGCGACTCGTCATCAGCTGTTCGAACCATTCAGTTTTGCGAGCGACCCATTGGTCCGAAATTCGAAAAATGCCTGCAAGAACACTGCCGACGTTCACGCGCTCCGAAGTCGAATCCCACAACTCGGCTTCCTCGTGCTACGTCACCATCGGATCAAAGGTCTACGATGTCACCGACTTTGTCGATGATCATCCCGGTGGTGGAAGTTTGATTATCGACTACGCTGGCAAGGATGTTGAGGATATTTTAAAGGACTCTACGTCGCATCCTCACTCTGAGGCTGCGTATGAAGTGCTCGACGACTGTCTTGTTGGCTTCGTAGTGAACGAAAAGTCGGCACACACAAATGACTTGGCTAAGCTGGCTAACGGCACGGCTGACTCTGCCTTTGACGACGCGGCCACAGATGTTCACCCCCGGACCGGCATGTCCTGCGAGGACGATCTTAGCAAGGACACCGATTATACACAGGACTACAAGAAACACAAGTTCTTGGATCTCACCAAGCCACTGCTCCCCCAAGTGTGGAACGGGGGGTTCTCCAAGAAGTTCTACCTGGATCAGGTCCATCGTCCCCGTCATTACAAGGGCGGTGCCTCGGCGCCTCTATTCGGAAACTTCCTAGAGCCGCTCACAAAGACTCCCTGGTGGGTGGTGCCCACGCTGTGGCTGCCATGTGCTTCCTACGGCCTCTACCTGGCCAGTCAAGGCCTCCAGAGTCCCCTCGTGATTGCTGCATACTTCGTGTTTGGTCTCTTTTTCTGGACATTAATAGAATACTGCATGCATCGATTTCTGTTTCACTTGGATGAGTATGTCCCCGACCATGTCACTTGATCTTGGCTCTTTCGTTGCTTCCCGGCTAACTCATTGTCACAGCTACCTCCCTGACAATCGCTTCTTCATTACTGCACACTTCCTGCTGCACGGCGTTCACCACTACCTTCCGATGGACAAGTACCGACTCGTTATGCCACCCACGCTGTTCGTCGTTCTCGCCACTCCGTTCTGGAAACTGGTCCATTTTGTATTCTCCTACAGCTGGTATGCCGCCACCGCCATCTATTGTGGAGGTATCTTTGGCTACATTTGCTACGACTTGACCCACTACTTCCTGCATCATGAGAATCTGCCTCTTTGGTACAAGGAACTCAAGAAGTACCATCTTGCCCATCATTTCCTCGACTACGAACTGGGCTTCGGCGTCACAAGCAAGTTCTGGGATCAACTCTTTGGTACCGAGCTGCAGACTTCCCTCAAGACGAAGTAAATGTGTGTCCTGTGAGTATTGGCGCCAATAATCAGAGCAGAACCCGACATTCACTATCTCTCAAGTTCGCATTCCAACATTGCGGGCTTCTTTTATAACATGCTATTTACATGCTTCATCAAATCCTTTTTGCCTCGGATGGCCTGGCGTTGGACGGTGTATGTGGGCGAAGCGGAAGATAAACGGGTTACTCCTTCTTCTTTTGCCATGGCCAGTGGTTGGCCCCTTCTATATTTAATATGTAATAATCAACCCGCTCACATGTGGGTGTGTATGATGATGAACGCAAGAACTCTATGTATCGAAACGTACTGGGTGCAAGTAGTTTTGGATAAGGTAGTTCGATTCAACCAATCGACTGAAATGAGCAGATCAGATTTGACACATCTCGATTCTCCAACACAGCTTAGTGCCAACTTAGTGCCAATTGTGAAGTGGGTCGCTGTCGGCCTTTATCAAAATGTTGAACAAACTAGCACTGTGTTTTGGCCGGACTTGACTCACAATTCGCCCACCAACACCGTGCGAGCTGCCGGCGACACCAAATTTGCCGAGTGACGTCCCCAACAAAAGTGTCACGTGATCTTTCCCTCTCTCACTCTTGCCTCTTACCCCGATTCGAAAACCCGCTTGCAGGCTCAGACTGTTCACTCACAACTAGCGAGTTATCTCGATTCTATCAGTGGAAAATTGAGCGGTTGTGCACGGTACTGAACATCTTCCATTTTTTGGAACTCGCTGAGCTCAAAATCCTGACAAGGTCCTTTCTCTTGAAGCAAAATTAGTTGGCGCCCATCATCGCCGAGCCGGCCCTTGCCCCCGATCCCTCTGGAGACTTGGACAGGTAGTAGGTCATCATGTCGGGTCTCGATGTCGAAGCCCTCCTTGAGGCTACTGCTCAAAGCTCATCAACGCAGAAGAAGGCGAGCAGTCCGGTCGATGACTCGTCTAGAAACGATCGAAATGGACGTGACCGCAACGGAACCGATGATCGAGAGGGCTCCAAGGGTCGCGGTGGTAGCCGCGACCGCGAACGAGATGCCGACCATGATCGACGGCGGCGCGATCGTCGAGAGTTGACTCCACCAAGACACCGTAAGGGCACTCCAGGCGAGACCACCCCTCGCAGTGAAGCTGGAAGTCACCGTAGCAGACGCCGCAGCGAAAGCCGAGACAGAGATCGCTACAACTCACGCCGACATAGGGACGGCGATTACTATCGTGGACGGCGCGGCGGTGGACGATCCCGCTCGCGATCACGTTCTCCTCGTAGGCGCTATCGGCCACAAGATGACCGAGGTCGTAGGGACCGTCGAGAACGCACAGATCGCAGAGACCATGGTCGCGCTAGGGACCGATCTCCTGGTAAACGTTCTCGTTCCCCACAGCCCAATGAGGACGAGCGTGACAGTCGGACGGTATTCGTGCAACAGCTTGCTGCTCGCTTGAGAAGTGACAAGCTAAAAAAATTCTTTGAAGAGAATGCTGGTCCTGTTAACGAGGCTCAGATTGTGAAAGATCGTATAAGTGGACGGTCCAAAGGGTAAGTCTTCTTTTTTTCAAAAAAGCCAACAACAATTGTATTTGCTTTATGAGTTAACAAATAACTTTACAGAGTCGGTTACGTTGAATTCAAAAGCGAAGAAACTGTTCAGAAGGCGCTCCAACTTACCGGAAAACCCTTGGCAGGCATTCCCATTATAGTGAAGCTCACAGAAGCTGAAAAGAACCGACAAGCTCGTACTACCGAGGCCACCGCTGCTCACCCAAACTCTGTTCCTTTTCACCGTCTATATGTTGGAAATATCCATTTTAACGTTACGGAGCAAGATCTTCAGGCCGTCTTTGAGCCTTTTGGTGAACTCGAGTATGTTCAGCTGCAAAAGGATGAAAATGGTCGCAGCCGTGGCTATGGATTCGTTCAGTAAGTCGCGCCAATCCGCTTTCCCTCTCATCTCAACTCGTCGGTCAATCCAACTCGATTTTCTACATTGTGTACCAATTGAAATTCCCAACTAACAATCACCCCAGATTCCGTGACGCAGGCCAGGCCCGCGAAGCATTAGAAAAGATGAATGGCTTTGATCTCGCAGGCCGACCCATCCGAGTCGGTTTAGGCAACGATAAGTTTACCCCCGAGAGCACAGCCAACTTGATGCAAAGGTTTCCAGGACAGAATCACTTCCAGGGCTCCTCCTTCTCAGGCGCCGGCGGTCGCGGCTCACAAGCATCTACCTTTGACAGGGCTGGAGGACGGGACAGCGACAAGACAGGTGGTGCAAGCGCCCTCGACGACACAGATGTCGCCGGAGTAAATTTCAATAACTACAGCCGGGATGCATTGATGAGAAAACTTGCCAGGACCGATGAACTGCCCAGTGGCAGAGAAGACCAGACCGTGATGAAGCCCAAGACCGAAGCCAAGCCGCTACCCGTAAAGGTCAACATGGCTAGTCGTTGCGTCGTACTTCACAACATGTTTGACCCAGAAGAGTAAGTGGAGGGCGCCTTTCCTTGCCCTGTTTTGTTCAATACCTTTTTATTCGCCAAGTAGGGAGACGTGGCTAATCAAACGTTGTAGAGAGGAAGGTGAAGATTGGGTCAAAGAGCTCGAAGAAGACATCCGAGCCGAGGCCGAGAAGCAATATGGACATGTTGTCCACATTTCGGTTGATCCCAACTCCAAGGGTGATGTTTACCTCAAGTTCGATAAGGTCCAAGGCGGGGAAAATGCCATCAAGGGCCTGAATGGAAGATATTTTGGCGGCAGGATGATCAACGCGTTACATGTTGTTGACGCTGTCTACAGCAGTCTCTTTTCTCGCACCAGAGCCATCTAAGGAAGCTAACAGTGGCCGGTACTTTGCCGTCGCCCAGCATCTAGGTACTCGACAGGTTAGTGGTTAGTGTCCAAACATAGAATGAATGCGCAGGCCACTAAGAGTTGTTCTCAGCGCTTTTGCACCATGTGCCAGTTTATCTTGGATACCATTTAGGTATTGATGACCCGCCGACTTTGTGTAGGCAGCCCAATGAGCCATCTTGTCCCACTCTTGGATGTTCACACTTTAGATATCCCGTCCTCATGACACGCAAACACCGTCTCACGGGAAAGCTTCTTCCTTAGGACCACGACAGAGAAAGAAGAAGGAAATAGGGAGGGAAACGCACATCATCAGGTGATACGCCTACATGCGCAACAGAAGAATGCTAAGCTAGATATGATGTCGCAGTTTCTCTTGATTGACCTCCACGTTGCCGCTCCGGCGCTCCCCCCTTTCACAACTTACGCAGCCACTCACCGTCGATTTTTCTTGTAGGCCTCACTGCGGACTCTTTGCGACAATTTCGTCACTGCACAGACAGAAGTCGGCTCCAAGCCGGCTTCTAAGCTTGTTGCAGGGCAGTTCCTTCCACGTTGTTTGAATCATGATTGTCTCACCACTGATAGGAGTATTTTCATTACTAAATTATGTTTGTTAGTAGTATTGGTAGTTTCGGTAATGTAGTCTGAATCTCCATACTTGTTGGTGAAAAAAAAGGATTTATCTATCTCGTGTTTCCTACTATTCTTCTCTCCAGGTCCATTGAGGCATCTGCGACATGTTGTCTTTCAGCTCGAACATGCGCCCCGGCCGGCTGGCTCTGTGTTGCCAGTTTAGCTGAAGCAAGGTCGTGAATCACTGAATCACAACCGACGAGGTGAGCCGACAGTGACAAACCTGTTCAGCCAATTCAATCGGCCCATTTGGCCCAGCATTGAGCTGAAATCCACACGTTTCCACAGGGCGTCCGCTTTTGACATGAACTCACTCGCATCTCACTTTTTGCTCGACGAGCGGCCACGCGGTACCCTCGTCCCGCTTCACCAGCCTCTTTTTGGCTTCTCACTTATGCTGCGTCCTTGAAGGAACCATGCACCTTCTTCTTGCTCATTTTTCTTGTGCCTTTCTTTCTTCCATTTGCCACTTTTCACTGCATCACGAATTCTATCGTTCTTGGGGGGGGGGCCAGGTGTTCCTCGGTGAGTTGGTACTGAGACTGGGCACATCTTATTATGCTTGGGCGCTAATTCCAGCCCATTCTTTTGTCTTCGTTGGCTTTTCCAGATTCCCGGTGCAGTGACACGATTCGAGTGTATCGTCGCCTGATTGTCGTGCGTGGTGGTATATTATCTAGACGCACCTGCGTTTAAAGAAAACACGATTCATTCATATCATCACTGGGTTTTCGTGTCTTTCTGTCTATACATTGACGTCTCTCTTCACTAGTAAGTTGATCTGACACCTCCATCCGCATCTCGTGGGAGCCCAGCCGCTTATCTGGAGAACTTGGCTGACGAGCAGCATAGCACATAGGGGCAGGCTGAGAGCTGCTTCTCGACACGAGAGTCGCGCGGAACTTCCTACAGCTTATTTTCTTTCTTGATACGTACTTGTCCCATACCAGCTCGTTGACCATACTTTGGAAATTCCCAGGATCTCTTTGGGCCTGGCATAGGTCTCGTTTTCTCCGGGTTTCTCTGTCGCTGCAACGCGCGGGCTCCCATCGCAGCATGAGCGACTCGTCGAAAAATACATCATCTCTCGGCTCATCACCACGGGATAAAGACGGGGGGTAATCTGACGAGTATTCATCGCGGAAAGAGACGAAGAATAATCTGACGAGTGTTCATCTCGGAGAGACAAAGAACAATCAGCCGAATATTCATCGTCGAGAGACAACGATACTCTCTTCAAGGACAGCACCAGTACTACCATGCTTTCTGTTGATTTCTCAACACCCCTTTCGGGAACGGCTCGCGCGGAGCGAATTCGGCAAGTCTCGCATAATCACGTACGTTCCCTACCTACTTGCCACCACCTCCTTGTTTGAACTTTGTGAAAATGAGAGACGATTGTCCACTCTCTCAGTAACAGACCTAAACAA
Organism: Claviceps cyperi; assembly: GCA_018360075.1. Classification (NCBI taxonomy): domain Eukaryota; kingdom Fungi; phylum Ascomycota; class Sordariomycetes; order Hypocreales; family Clavicipitaceae; genus Claviceps; species Claviceps cyperi. Next base: position 19,765 of record SRPQ01000373.1, read on the forward strand.
AGATTTTTATCAAGACACTAATGCTTGTTTTTATAGCCCGCTCTTGAAAAAATTCGCGCCATCCAAGAAGTCCTCGTCAAAATCCAACACTTCCTCCGCCGCATGCCCGGCGTAACTGCGAACGACTCCGGCGATATTGCTAGCCAGCTCCAGGAGATTGGGCAGGTCATCAGCACGGAGACGAGCCAGCTTGTCGATGCGCTCATTCACCTAACGCTCGACCATGAGGATACAGATAGGGCAATTGCGAGGATGGGCCTCGAGGCCAGCTTGACGAAGGCCACGATTGAGGACCAGGCGCAGAGGGTGCGGGATGTGGAGGCTGCGTTGGGGGAGGAGAAGAAGAAGAGGGAGGAGGCGGAGGAAAATCTTCGGGTGGTGATGAGCGAGTCGCATGAGCTGAGGGGGCTTGTGAAGGCTTTGAGGGGGGAGGGGGAGGATCCGAGGGATGAGGTGATCAAGGTATGTTCTTCTACGTGTTTGCCCTTGTCTTTTTATTCTCGGGGCGAGGATATCCTCCTTGTGTACAAGGGCGTTCGTCCCTATATACAAGGGGATCATGACCTTACACAAAAGGCCTTCTCCTCAGAGTCTTGTCGTCTCTCCTTGGATAAACGAGGTTCACGTCTTGTATATCAGAAGGACAGCCATCTACTCGGTCTAGACACCAGATGGCCACTAAGAAGACGACTGACGCATCACACAGAGCCTCGAAACCGGCGTCCGCCACCTGGAGGACCAGATCAACAACCGCCGCTCCCTCTGGGTCATGCAGCACTCGAATCCGCAGGCCATTGCCCGTGCCATCGAGACGCTGGCAGAGTCTGTCCAGGGCAGCGACGCGGCTCACCAGGCTATGCTTTCGATGAAGGCCGTATGCATGCGTTACTCAGAGCTTCTCAGCCCGCAGGAGGACGCAGCATCGTCGTGGTCGCGTCCGATCGGCGCCGAAATGGCTCCTCCTGCTCGACCAGCGAGTGTTTTCCAGCCGTTTCATCATCGACCGCCTTTGGCGACGCCAGCACCTCCCAAGTTTGGACCGCTGCAAACCGGACCGTCGCGTGCGCCGTCTGCGTTTGGTCAAGATTGGAGATATAACAACAGTACCAGCATCGGGCACGGCGACACAAATAGTATGGGCATCGGCAATAGCAATGGTCACAGCGTTAGCAACAGTAACGGGAATAGCATCTCGTCCTCTTGGAGTTCACTCCCGCCGCGGGGTATACCAGGTCAAAACCCCTTCTACTCGTCCGCTGCTTCGGCCTTCAGTCGAGCGGCGACGGCATCTGCTCCCCGCCGGACGACTGTGCCGTTCCCGTACCACTCATCACGGTACAGAACTTCAGCAAGGGACTTTCATCCTTCTGCGAATGTCTATCCGGATCATGGTCCCCCTCGGCCTGGCACATCGCTCGGTCATCACCACCCTCTTCATGCTGCAGCTCATCGCCATCAGGTGCAGTCACAGCCGCCGCCGCGAGGAGACCACATGGCGCCGCCACAGACACCGACTTCCAACCGCAGCCGCTACGGACGATTCCATGACATGAGCAACAGCAGCAATCCCGGTCCTCGCTCCTCCGAGTTCCCCCTGGGCACTCCTCCCGGGAGGACGCACACGGCCGCCAACGACCACACCGACATCCGACCACCACTCCGCAACAATACCTCGGGCTCCCTCATCCAAATGACGGACCACACCGTCGCCGACTGGAACGAAAGCTTCATGGACTTCTACGCCCTCATCCGCGCCTTTGTCGAACGCCACGCCAACATCCCCGATCCCGCCATGGCCATGAAAATCTCCACCACCCACCTCTGGCCCATCCTCCTCACCATCTACCAGCCCCTCTCCGACCGCGAAGCAACCTCATACCTCGATCTACATCTCCGTGAAAGAAACCCAAAATGCTGCCTCGTCACCCGCGTCATCGTCGACTACATCGTCTCCCAGGTCTGGATCCCCGCTGCCTGGGCCAACTCTCCCTCGTCCTCCCCCCCCCCCGATCACCACCACCACGCCCTCACGCTTCCCCTCCTAGAACTCCAGCGAGAACTCGAACAAACCCAGGGCCAGCCCTCGGCGCATCGACAACCCCTCCTTGAAAAGCAAGCCCATCTCATAGAAACGATTCTCAGCTCCGAGCCCCCCCAGTTCCATGCCATGAAGATCAATGAAATCACGTCCTCGATGCTGGTTCTCCTGCAGCCGCTCCTGAATCGGCTGCATAACCCGGCGGATGCGCATCGTGATCTGGAGCAGGTAGCAGACCATGCCTGGGATTTATCGTCGCGGATTCTGACGAGTCGGCTCACGTTTGATTTCCGGTTCCCGGAGGTTGGGGCGCGGTTTTCGTCGCAGAGTATGTTGCCGGTGTGGCCTGCGCTGGGGGCGTCGGAGTTGCAGGCGAAGCACTGGAGAGTGGCTCTTGTGACGACGCCGGTGGTTACGTGTCGGAATGATATGGGGAGTAATATCTCGGCGCATTCGGTGGCGTTGGCGGATGTGTATTGTATGCAGTGAGAGTGAGCGTTGAGGGCCCAGGGTAGGGGTGCTTCACTGTTTTTATCTGATTGTCTTGGGGGCGGAGGGGGCATTTTGCTATTGGCGCTATTTCTTTTTTTTTAA
>SRPQ01000374.1:0-22394 GCA_018360075.1 Claviceps cyperi
GTTGTCTGTGGACATAGATTGCCGTTCTCCCCGCATACACGGCTAGTTGGAAAAGACCAAGGCTGGAATGGGGGGGAATGTTGTCACTGCCCGTTGGCTCTTGAAACGCGATCACGTCGAACTTGGGTTGGGTGTTTAGTGCCAAGTGCACGAGCTGTGCGCGTTTGCGCGTGTTCCAGTACATAATTTTGATGACGTCCATTATAATCGGGTCGGTATGGCGGTACCTGCCGTCAGGGGGTTTGCCGTCGATGTCGCGGGGGTCAGCGTTGGGGTTCGTTGTGCCGGTAGGAGTGTCTCATCCTGTAGTGCACGCTCGCTCGTGGCTCTGGTGAGCCTCGTCGTGATTCGCGAGCGTTCGCTCTGTACGCGGTTGAGGCTTCCTGGAGGCCTTCCAACCTTCCTGCGAGGGGCAGCCTCTTGGGAAGGCGTGGCCTCTGCCTCTTGACGGTGTGCTGTGCCTGTATTGCCCTCTGGGGCTGCGGAGTGAGCGAAGTGTGTCGATCGGTTGAGGTAGGCCACCCTGGCCTTATCCCATTGAGCATTGGCGGTGGGACACTCGTGTGACCCGGAGCAGTTCAGACAATGAGGGCGAGATTCTCCTTTGAGGACGGGGCAGACTTCGTCGCCACGGTCGTGTCTACCGGCTGCGCATCGACCGCATCACGCTGGGTTTGACAGTGGGCGGCGATGTGCCCAAACTTAAGGCAGCGGTAGCACTGCCTCGGGTTGACGGCGGCGTCGTACGGCACCGCGTCGAAGATCTTCGATTCGTAGACTATGCCATTGTCGCGTAGCCTGTTCGCCGTTTCGATGAGGGGGAGAACGTGGAGGAGCCCCTCGGTTTTCTGGTCGTAACCTTGGCGATCCCGGGGCCGTTAGAGGCAATCAGTTGTTTGACCATTTCGGTCGTGTCCTGCTTGTCGGATAGCCGGACGGGGAAAGACTTGACGATGATGGTGAACAAACGACGGCTTAGGGCCGCTTCCGGGCCGAACGCCGTCTTCACCCACGCGTCTGCTTCGATATGGAGTCGTGCCGGCTCTCGGAAAGTGACCACGGTGTCGCCGCTTGGAAGGCGGCGTGCGGCTATGGCGACCGGTACTTGGATCGCTCCGTTGACGGCGTTCACGATTTCCACAGGCTTGCGTCCGATGACCGCGTTGCTGATGGAAGATCTCTTGACGATGACCTCGCGGTGGACGCGAGCAGGGACCGCCATTGGTGGGGGGCGAGGAGCGAGGTGTTTGGGCGTTGCTGACCGGGGGGCACTACGGGCCACGATCGACGCCCACGTTGGGGGGGGAGCGTGAAACGCTTCGGAGACGGCTTCTCTCACCGCCGCCTTGACATTTTTAATGCCATTGGAAGCTCTGCTCTTTCGTCGAGGCGTCCCCTTTCCTGGGCGTGTTCAAACCCTTCGCGAAGGACGGGGAAGAAGGTCGCCCACGCAACTTCCGGCGACGCTGTGCCGAGACACTCGATGAAAGTGTCGTGTACTTTTTTTTTTATCCGTTTCGACAATTGTTCCCGCGACGGGATCTTCTCGCTTTGACCGTCTATTGGCGAGGGGCGTCGCGTGGCGGGCGAATTTTCAATTTTTGTGGAGTCTAACAGGTAGGTATTCGGCTGAGTCACCACCGTGCAATCGCAAAATGTACCATCGCCACCTGCCACACGTACCATTGCAAATTCCATTAGCTAACACCTAACCCCCTAACTAACTCTAACTTGACCCCTAACTGACCCCTAAAATGCGTCTTGATGGGACGTGTAGTATCAGAAAAGGAAGCTACCTAGGTACCTAAGGTACTGTGTTGGGTGGGTACTTAGCCGAATAGTTAGACTCTCATAACCGGGTACCTCGCTGAGGGAGTGCTTCCAGCGCCTCGGTATAGCGGCCAACACCCCCCCGCGAGTGCTAAAACTGGCCGCGACTGCGCCGCAACGCTGCACTCTTGAAGGCGTCAATAGAGTCGAAAGAGCGCTCTTTTCAGTTCCCCGAGTGCAGGACCAAAGAATCGATACTGCGAGGCGAAGGTCGTCATCGGCATCTTCTCCCACCATGGATCGAAAAAGATCAGTGCTATTCGCTCCCTGAAAGGTTGTTATGGCGCCCTGTGGACTCTGCCAACTACCTATGCGCTATGCAGAAAATGAAGGGAGGTGTCGGCCCTTCAATTTTGGCAAAGAGAAAACAGCGAAATTCTATGCCAACTTGGCACTATTTCCTAATGCAGGCATTTACACGAGCCCGGCTAGCGCGGTACACACTTAGGTACTTCATGCGCTCTGCCAAACGGTAGATCTATGCATTCAAGCCGAAGTTCCATATCTTTTTAAGCGAGATTAGAAACGAAGCGTTCAAAATATGCAATTAAGCTGGCTTGTTAAGACTGCCACAGTGCCAAGTGCCAACTATGCAGCCGTAACCGTCTATCGACATGTTGGTGCACATCCACGCGTTGTCACGACGCGCCTTCGGGCCTCCATGGAACACAGTCTGGTAATAAAACCCTTCAGTCCCATCTCTCAAACTCTCCCTCCATCAATGATCATGTCTCGTCTGCACCGCCGGTGCGGAACTCGCGCGGCGTGACCTCGGAATCGCATAGGTCCAATCAGCCCCCCATTTCCGTTGCAAAGACAGCGGCCGAGCCCGTTTCGCAGCATTCTCTCCAAGATTCTGAAAGACACTAGATAGTAGGGAGCTGATTTAGCGCTGTCGCGATATTTTTTGGAAAAGGGTTTGTTTGAAGATAATTAACGTACAACTGTGCCCTTGGTTTCGACACCTTGAACACCTTCAGTTCCACCTCGTTGGGATCAACCTCGGGGACCGCAAAGCAGTGAATATCGAGAACATAGTACATGATGTATGGCGACCCCCCGTCACTGCAATAGTTGAGCATGTAGTCGTCGTGACCGTGGGGGAGGTTCTGCGATGCGAAGAAGGCGGTAATCACGGCCGCAAAATCGGAGCTATACTCCTCGAGACAAATCAGGATGACGCGTTGCGGCGTGGTGTGATCCATAGCCACCAGAGATAATCGTGTTGCGTAGAGACTAGTCAGCCACGCGAACGAGGCGACACTCACGTCGAGGGCGCGGGTGTCAGGGATAGACAGATCATTTCCATCGGACTGGCAGGGTTGAGAAGAAAGTAATGATTAAATGAGAGAATGGAATGAGACAGATGGATGTCACGTGGTAACGCGAGGCGAGTGATGTTTGTTGTTGATGCGTGTCAGAGGCTCAAGCTGTGCATTATGCGCATGTACACATCGGGACTCGGGAGCGCTCAAGAGAACTTTGGACGATGCATGCCCCTTCACCGGCCCGCTCTCGCCCAAGGCAAGATGAACTCATTGGATAGAAACAGTAGATACATACATAACGTAAGATGGACGTCAAGGTCAAGATATTGTTGGGGTTTGTCCCGTCGCGGCTGTGCGATACGTACGGGTCTTCGGGTGACGGCCCAGGCCGCCAAGATCTTGTTCCTTTCTATGAGTTGTCCTCTCGCGAAGTGGCAACAGCAAGGAAGCAACCGCTTTGAGATGGGGTTTGGGCTTTGGCGCTTGGCGTGATTACCAGGTAGGTACGGAGTACAGTGGGATCGGAAAAAGAACTTCACATTCTCACCCATTCTTTGGCGCGTGAATGTGAGGTCTTCTTGCTAAAGGATTGTACAAATGTATATGTACCTAGCTTGTAGATACATATGTAGGTATATACATAGATACCTAGGTTTTGACACGTGCGTTGGGCGGTTCTGCGTGGCATACGGAGTACAGGTGGCTAGGTACATAGGTACCTGTATGTACTGAAAACACACGCCCGTAATGCTCTGCAATGAGTCTGCATCTTTGCTGTTGGTTCAGAACACACAAATGCAATATGACGACTTGAGTCAATTGAAACACTGTCATGTAATGTAAACCAGCCGACGACAATCCTTCGGCTTTTTCGCAACAAAATGCATTCTGTAGCAGCAACTCGTCCTGCTGTTGCAAGATAGACTCGGCCTCTACTTGCCTCCGCTTGCCGCCAGTGGTTTGCCAGTGCACTGTATTCCATGGCGTTGTGCGGGCACGGATATATGTTGGAGAACGGAGTCGAGACTTGGGATAAAATTCTAGCCCGATATTATTGCTTCTTCTCGCCTCGTGATGAGCGTGTGGATGCCTTTCAACAGGCTAGGCTCCTCAGGCCCCTCGGGGCGCTCCTGAGATATCATATTACTCAGGAATGGGGACCGACAACCAAACGAGTACCAGTAAAGCGTGGTAAAAAAAAACCTCCTCATAAAGATCCTTTGTCCTTCCAGTCGCGTCATTGCCAATCAACGTCGTAGCAGTTTACCCCGACCGCGAGTCTTGCTGATATCACAAGGGAAGCTGTCTATCCAGAGTACGGAAAGCCTGCGTCCTCGGCGTGAAGGGTGATTCATGGATCGCCCCGGGCGAAGTCATGGCATGCAGCTCCCATGTCGATTGATCTTTGGGATTCGAGAAAGTAGAGAAACCGTCGTCGTCGTCTTCCCTCGCGTCGGCATGGGGGTTCGGCATCATGGCCCAGACAGAAAAGCCGAGGTTGAGCAGGTATATGACACTGGTGTCATCGTTAGCAATGGGAATTTCTTCTCTCTTTGTGTGTCTCTTAACTTTGTCTTCTACTTTGGGTTTATTGCTACTTGGCCCGCCCATAGACCGTGGCACAACAAGAAGAAAAGAAGAATGAATCGACAGTAGACTTACAGCATATAGAGCGTGATGAAGAGAGACGCCTGCGCTATCTGGCACGTTCTATACTTGCCATACCGCCTGGCCAGGTCGCATCCCTGGCGGAAATACCAAGCCGCAGGGGCGGGATATCGGACATCCGCGTAGTCCGGCCCAATCTGGCCGTACGTGCTCACAATGTAGAGGGCTACCATGGCGCAGTTGACGACGGTGGCAAGAAGGGGGACCCAAAGCTTCATGAGGAAGGACACGAGCTTGGCAAGCAGGAAGAAGAGTGACAAGATGGAAATGGCGACATTAAAGTCGGTGAGACTGGATGTATACCAAACGTTCGAGTCAGTTGACCTGGGAAAGGACGTCCTGAGAAGATTGGTAAAAACTCACGTATGTGACCAGATGAGTGGTATGGCTGGCAATGGCTGGTAATTTGCATACGCGTACAGAACCATATTCGGGTTGGAGTTGAGCTTGTTCTCGAAACCAATTTTCCACATGGCCGATCTGTACATATCTGGCTGTGCGATGCCGAAAATGACGAGAATAGGAACCAGGCCAATAAGCTCTAGGGGCATGAGCCATGCTGTTCCCTTTCTTGCCGATTTGGGCCATGCTCGTCGGAGAATGCGGTAGGAGCGCAAGGCCCGCGATAGAAAGGAGGGCGCCTTCATGGAGTCTTTAACTTGGCGTCGCGTGGGCGTGTATCGCCTGTCGAGGTTTACGCGAGATCTACGTCGTTGACGATCTTTGAGGCCTTTTCGCTGCTGCCGTTGAGTTCGATTTGAATTGTTTTGTCGATTTAGTTGGCACCTCTTTTCAACCCACTCGAGAAGCACACAGGCAACCGTTCACACCAAAAAAGAAGTCTCCAATCGTTGGTTCCAGCGCATGGCAAAATACGTTGCAAGATGAAGCAAGCGGCGGCTCGGGCTGATGCCACTTAAAAGACGTCGACTCCATGTTCCCAGCCATGCTCGCGAGGTTGGGATGGAACGCCTGTGTGAGGGCAATGCAACTTGTCGCAGCTTGTCACACTTAAATGGCCAATGAGAAGCACCAAGTCAGTTGAATAAGCGCCCGTGACGGCATGTTGCGCTTGATTGGCTGGACGGGACGTTGGTCAAGCAGGCTGCAGCGCATTGGGCGGAACGGAGTCACAGGAGGACATCGTCAGCAGCCTGAAGCTTTATGAGGTGTGAGCACCACTTGGGTGATGCCGTACAGCGAGAACAGGCCTTTCCTCATGTCACTGACTCACGATGATTCTGGAGGTTGAGAATGTGAGAATGAGAAGTTGAGAATTCGATGAACAACGGGATGCAATTTTGGGATAAAAACCTAAAAACAGGCATCCCAAATTGCGCAGCCGTGTCTCCACCTTCCGCATGTGATTGGCTTAGCTCCATGGGAGACGTTTCTCTGGAAGCTCTGGTGATCAATGGCGTCCGCTTTGGTGGACCTTCATCAGCGCGCACGGGGCAGCGGAAAGTTGAAACTCACGCAGCTAGGTACCTACCTATGTACTCTGTACGGATTGTACATAGGTAGATATTTAGGTACTTATGTATGTACATACGCGGATGACGTTTGTCAACTTCGCGCGAGCAGTACCTATCGAGTCAAGGCCTCGGTAGGTATTTTGGGGAGGCGCTTGAAGACTCAAAGAGACAATAAGATGGCAATAGGTACGCCCATACGATTGCATAGAATAGAGCTGTAGATAAAAATGATGTACCTGTTAAGTTCTGCATAAGATACATACCTGTGTGTACCTAGAGCAAACGAAAGACAGAGTGCGTCTGTGCATCAAGCCTTCTGGATGAAGCCTTTTTGAGGTAACTAGCGCCCGCGGTGCACTTCTTTTCTCCGATGCGGAATGGGAATTTGGTTTTCAGTTCATCTCCTCTCACTGCAACGTCATTCTGGAGCAACAATCCGGGAACGCTGCCCTTGTCTCGCAAGTTGCAACATCCCCCCGACGAATGTCAGACCGCATCCCCGTCTCTTCATCTCCAGTCTCCGGGTCGGCCGCAGCGTTTTCGCCATTCTCGTCCGCGCAACAGGGTCCACACAGCTTTGTTACAACTTCCCAGGTCCCAGACAAAATAACCCCGGCTTCTTGACGCATGGCAAAGTCCCCTCCTTGTTCCCGCATCTGCTCGCCTTCCAAGCCGCGTTGAAACCATCCCAACGTTTGCATAGGTACTGTACCTGCCTGCTCCTTCATCTGAAGACAACCCTGGCAAGGGATTCGGATCTCGCAACGGCCCGGTCAGCGACGCTCTCGCGGCATCCGAGGCCTGTCTAGTCGCAGCCCAATTCATCCGTACGGCGTCGATTGGCCTATTCTCGACGATGGGCACGACGTGCTAAGCGTCACGGCCGTTCTGTGCTTCCGGTCAACCTTTAGACGGCGTATCGAGTCCAAGCCATTGTGCCTCTTGGCCGCTTGCGAGAGTCTGCAAGGCCACGCCCCTCCGTAGCTGTTATGGAACCTACTCACTTCAAAAAGGCTCGGATCGGTTCTTCACCTCCTCGGCGTCCTGACATGTCTTCCGCCCTCTCATGTCCTGCACCGCCATCACTGAGTCGCGATGGACCGCATTCACCTCTATTCTTCTCCCACAGCCCTTCGAGGATGCCAGGCCGGCCGGCCGGCTCGCCCGCAAATGTCAGCAAGAGCATGCTTTCTCGAAACACCGAAGGCGTGTCCAGTCAAGTCACCACGGTAAAACTGCCTCACGCCAATGTGAATTCCATGAGCTCCATCATCTCCGGAAGCACGGCCACCGGTAGTCTTACCTCTTCTGTCGACTTGTCCATTCCGGCCCCCAGTCCAGAGGCTCGCCTTGCGTCCTCAAGCCTTGCCCAGATACACAATATCGGCGCCATCGAACTTGTGGAGCAAGATGAGAGGCCAACGTTTGTCATTGACCTGCTCGACGCAACGCAGTCGACGGTATCGGGATCGCGCCTTCACATTCTCTATTACAACGCTTCGCTGCGCTTGTCACAAGATGTCGTGAAACTCATCGGGACCGAGCCAGATGAGGTTGGTGTCGCCGGTAGCTACGGCCGCTTCATTTCCTGGGCCACCTTCCTATTTACCGGACGAACCAGCCACGACTCAATGTCGATGGCTTCTCATGTATACGGAGGTCTGAAATGGACAAGCACCACCATTCGCCAAAGGTTTCGCTTCATCAGCACTACATCCAACCGCTCGCGACCATCTTCTACGCGTCCTGGGTCGCCCCTCTCTTCCGCTGTCGAGACCGCACCACTTGCTCGAAGCTGCCCACCCATGTCTCGACCAACGCCGATGACCCCGGCAGTTGGCCCTGTCGAGCCATCTTTCATTCCTTCAGATTACTTTGGCGACGCTGTTGCCCATCAGCGAGACGAAGATGCCGCAGACCAAGACGTCGCTATGGGCAGCCTGCCAGAAAAGCACGTGCTTGATTCTGCTGTGCCATTGCGTCACCCTGACGAATTCACAAATCAGGTATTACAGGTGCAGCCTGCCAACAAATTTTTCGACTGGACCAGACTGCCTCTGGACGACAGTCTTCCAGAGCACATCAAGTTCGCGAAAACGCGGGATTGGGCTTCCACGTCACTGGGGCCCATGGCTGATTGGCCGACCGACTTACGAACCATGTCTAGCCTGGTGATGGCTACGCCTCACCCAGCTGCCATGTATTGGGGACCAGATTATGTGGCCATCTACAACGAGGCCTACATTTCACTAGCAGGCCAAAAGCATCCGCAACTGATGGGTAGCAGATACCAGGATGCGTGGGCAGAGATTTGGGACGAGATTAAGCCAGTGGTGGAAAATGCCTGGAAGTCTGGAGAGTCGACTATGAAGCACGACAACCGCCTATTCATCAAGCGGGACGGCTTTCTCGAGGAAACCTATTTCTCTTGGGCCATGATGCCCCTTGTCGGCTCGGAAGGAGAAGTTGTTGGATTGTACAATCCCTGTTTCGAAAATACACGCAGAAAGGTCAACGAGAGACGCATGCACACGTTACGAGAGATTGGCGAGAAAGTAGCCGCCGCCACAACGGTAACGGCATTCTGGCCTCGGCTGCTTGCCGGCCTCGACTACAATGAGTTTGACCTGCCCTTCGCCTTGGTCTACTCGGTCAAGGAAGACACCGAAAGTGAGGCGTCTTCACTCCACTCCAGTAGTCTGGCTCCGTCGTCGCAACTCAATCTCGAGGGCTCGCTTGGTATTTCAGCCAACCATGTGGCCGCTCCAGCCATTCTAGACTTCAAATCTTCGGATAACGGATTTGCCCCGTATATGCGCCAGAGTTTGTCAATAGGAGGATCACCTGTCGTCCTATCAGCAAATGCGGGCACCTTGCCGACTCATCTGCTGCAAAATATTAATTGGCGCGGATGCCATCACCCGTGCACGACTGTGGTCGTATTCCCCGTTATTCCAACCACGACCAAGGAAGCCGTTGCAGGCTTCATTGTACTGGGAGCCAATCCTCGAAGGCCATATGACGATGACTACCAACTGTTCGTCCAGCTACTCTCGCGGCAGCTGGCTACATCACTGGCATCTGTTGTCCTATTCGAAGAAGAAATCCGGCGCGGGCAGCGGGCGGCACGATTGGCCGCACTGGATAAAGAGGAATTGTCGATGCAGTTGATTGAGCGAACACAACAAGCGACCGAAAGCGAGTACAGATTCACCCGTATGGCCGAGTTTGCTCCAGTCGGCATGTTTATTGCTGATGCGCATGGGTCAATTAATTACTGCAACGATATGTGGTGGCAGATATCAAGGCACATACGCTCGCAGGACGCAGAAAGCGACTGGATGACGAGTGTCCGAAATGAGGATAGGCCGCTTCTGGAGGCTGCGTGGGCCAGGCTGATTGACGAGAAAGTAACCGTTTCCCTCGAGTTCCGCTTTAATTGTTCTCAGCAAAATGATGGCACCATGATTGACACGTGGGTACTTCTGAGTGCGTTTCCTGAGAAAAACCCGGACGGGACATTGAAGTCGATATTTGGTTGCATTACCGACATCTCCTCGCAAAAATGGGCCGAAAAGGTTCAAAACGAGCGCCGCGAGGAGGCTGTGGAACTGAAGAGGCAGCAAGAGAATTTCATTGACATCACCAGCCACGAGATGCGAAATCCACTATCGGCCATCCTCCAGTGTGCTGATCAAATCGTCAGTAGCATCTCATCATTCGACAGCCACAGCCAGTGCGCGGAGGTCAGAGAACTGCTGGAGGGATGTCTTGATGCGGCAAATACCGTCAACCTTTGCGCCAGTCACCAGAAGCGCATTGTCGACGACATTCTGACACTCTCAAAATTAGACTCTCACTTACTTGCTGTTACGCCGGCCGATGCACAGCCCTTCAAGGTGGTGCAGTTAGCCCACAAGATGTTCGAGCCTGAGCTGGTGGCGCACGACATTGACTTTGAGTGCACCGTCGACGAGAGCTTCGCGCAGTACGGACTGAGTTGGGTCAAGTTGGACCCCTCCCGACTGAGCCAAGTGTTGATCAACTTGATGACCAACGCCATCAAGTTCACCCGAGGCCGCGATCGCCGCAAGATTACAGTCAACCTCAGCGCGTCCAAGGATATCTCAGAGGTCACCAATACTGGCGTGCTATATTTCGATAAGAACGAATCGCAGCGCACTTCAGGCATGGATATTCACGACACGAAGGAGTGGGGTACGGGAGAGCTGATTAACTTGCATTGCTCTGTTGAAGATACCGGGCCTGGTTTAGCTGAAGAGGAGATGAAGCTGCTCTTTCAGCGTTTCCAACAAGCCACGCCGCGCACGCACGTCCAGTATGGCGGATCTGGACTGGGTCTCTTCATCTCGCGCATCCTTACCGAAATGCAGGGCGGCCAAATTGGCGTCTCCTCAAAGAGAGGTGTCGGAAGCAAGTTCAACTTCTACATCCAGTGCCGCAGATGCCTCAACCCTCCTGCACAATCCGAGCCCAAGCCTTGCTTGAGGCCCGCGCGCAGGACAACCCCTACCATTACAACGTCGAACCTCGAGCCCACGCTCATCTCCTCCAGATCCGCCACCCCAACTCTTCCCCACAGCAAGGCCGCCTCACCTAATCCCACCCGCTCCATCTTTGACGTGCTCATTGTCGAGGACAACATTGTGAACCAGAGAGTTCTGCAGAGACAGCTGCGGCAGTGCGGTAACAATACCTTTGTGGCGAACCACGGATTCGAGGCGTTACAAATGCTTCAGAAGTCGAGGTTTTGGGTCGGCCAGGAGCAGAGCGGGGTGGACATTTCGGTGATTCTCATGGATTTGGAGATGCCCGTCATGGACGGGTTGACGTGTGCGCGCAAGATTCGTCAGCTCGAGAGCGAGGGGACCTTGTTGGCGCACATTCCGATTATTGCGGTGACGGCGTATGCACGGCCGGAGCAGATTGAGAGTGCCAAAGCCGTAGGCATTGTAAGTGCGCCCTGTTCATGATACTTGGCTATGTGGCCATGCTCGTTCGTTGGTAACGGTGGTAAGTTGCTAACGCGGGCTGTCCCAGGACGACGTTATATCGAAGCCTTTTCGTGTGGCGGAGCTTCTGCCCAAGATAGAGGAGCTTGTAAGCAAGTACAGGGGCCTTTCCGTGCGGACTTGCGCATAACGTGAACATGGACTCCATGTCGTTTGCTAGCTTTGCTGTGATGCCGTTTGCACGGTCTTTTCTGTTCATCTTCCTATACACACTCTCGCCTATAATGCCACGATGGCATCACACCGTTCTGCAAAGCAGTTCTCACGAGCTTCGGCATCAGATACACCAGTACCACTACTATAACTGAGCTCTCAGAGAAGCAGACGAACCGAACCGTACACGCCATGAACTATCACTATGAATGATCCGATACCAATCATCAAAAACTCTACTTTTCCAGCAAAGGGGCGCACTTTTTCTATTTACGGGCTCCTGGAACGTGGTCCTTAGCTTTGGACACCATTCATCTCGCTTGGCTGCAGTTTTAGCTCAATCTTGGCGCTAAGGATATTTATTTTCTCACTCCGGCGAACGGCAGGCCGGCAGGCAGCCTTTTATGTTGTATTTTGTTCACCTCTTTTGTAATCTGACCAGTCTCGGAATGAAGACTAGGTGAAGAGGAAGGACATATAGCCTGCTACCGATGTACAGATGGGGGCAGGGAGGGCAGGGGAAAGCCACAACTGGTGTTTGATCATACTATATATCTAGCCAGATTTGGGTGTCGCTGGCCGTGGAGTAAGGGAGAACAATAGCATGGAATGAATAGTTGGCCAATGTTTGCTTCGTATATAGAGACAAGGAAAGGAAAGAGACCGAGTTCTGAGCGCAGAGTGTTTATTTAGCCGGCTTGCTACTCCGTACATGAAACATGGGAGGTAGCTCTTGTCCTGGACGGGAAAACCGGAATAAAACACAACAATTGATACACTCTTCCTACACCCAGAAACAAGAAATCACTACGTTTCTTCTACTACAGAAACACCGACTGAATAAAGGCAGCCAGCCTCCAAGCTTAATGAATCACGATTCTATAAAAGAATACCTATTAGTCCGGGCACGCCCTCCATCCACCCCAAGTTCCAACCACCGAACGACCGAACAACCGAACCTAGGTACATACATACCTAGTTCTGCATGTCACGGCATCCATAATACATAGCACCAGATCCATCCACCACCTCCTTCAGGCTTCTCGTCGTCCTCACACGCCATGCCATGTACAGGTCATGCATGTACTTACCAGTATCCATCCACCTAACATTCACAACGTACACCTACTGTAGTTCGTGCTAGGTATGTAGAGAGTTGGTAGGTGCGGGGCTTGATCTCGTGCCCCCCTCCGCGTGACATACTCGATTCCTTGGCATGCATCCCGCTTTCATCCAGCTTTCAGCGCCCTATGTAGTTCCAGCTTTTCCCATTTCCACATGGACTGTAACATACTCCAAACATGGCCAGATATGACTCTGACTTGACCCTCCAAGAGCCCTACATCACGCCACGTGTTGGCCAAGTTCTCCGTGGTGTACTTGGAAGTTGGGGGAGACGGAGACGTGTTGCTGACGTCACGATGCTTCAGGTGATGGATGGATGATGACGCGACGCAGGCTGGGAGCTGAGAGAGGATGTATAGATCATGCAGAGGATTTGTCGTGTACAGAGTCACTAAGGCGTTGGCACGCGTCGTGGCGTGGAATCAGCTGTTGCGCGTGTCAGCCGAGGCAGAAACTCTACGAGGAGAAAAACTTCATCATCGCAGCCGGCATCAGGATGGACAGCGGGATTCAAGAAATCCAACAACAATATCAACAGAGGGCAATGTGAAATGCGTCATATCTTGAATCGGCATACAGCAGTGGTATTATTAGGTATTACTATACTATCATCTTCTCCATCGGGTATCGAACGAAAACAGCGAATGCGGTATACTAGTTAGTCCATGACGATTCTCACTCCATGCGATTACCTACCGTCCTTTTTTTTTGTGACAAGCTGTGTAGCGTGTGCGGGGTTTTTGTAGTTTTTGGAAAAGACAACATTAAAAAGAAAAGTGGTATCAATGAAAGCAGCCTTGATAGGGTATCTTGCGAACAAATGCAGAAACCTTCCTTCCATGCCCAACAACCCTCTCATAAGATGAATTGATGTAAAATGATCGTTTTGTTTGGTGCTTGGGGGTTTCTTTTTTTAAGTCGTACACGTCACGAACATCAATGACCCTCTATGCGGCGGCAGTGGCAACAGCGGGGGCGGCGGCCTCAGTCTTGGTCTCAGCGGCTGTCTCGGCGGCAGCATCGACAGCAGCAGGCTCCTCGACAACGGCCGGGACAGCGGCTCCCTCCTTGACAATCTCTTCGGAAGCCTTCTCCTCGGTCCTGCCACCGGTCTTGCTCTTGATAGTGGCACGGAGCTTGGAGAATGGGCTCTGGGTCTCACGCTTCTCCTCACCCTCAGAGGGGGAAGAGGCTTTCTCGCGACGACCGAAAGCAAAGGGGAGCGCAGACTTACGCTTCTCCTTGACATCCTTCTTGGTAGCGGGTTCAGCGGCCTCAGTGTTGTCGGCGGCAGCGTTCACCTCCTCAGCGTTGATGGGGGTGGTCTCCTCAACGGGGGGGATGACAGGGGCAGCAGCGTCGGTAGCGACCTCAGCGGTCTCCTCAACAGCCTCCTCGGTAGGCTTGGCCTCGATAACCTTCTTCTCCTTCTTGGCAAAAACATTACCGAAGAAGCTGTTGCGCTTGGATGCAAGGGGCTTGGGGCTCTCGGCAGTCTCCTCAGCAGACTTGTCCTCAGTGGCAACAGCGGCGCTCTCAACGACAGGGGTCTCCTCAGCGTTCAGAGCAGCGGCAGCAGGCTCAGCAGCAGGGACAACGGCCTCGACATCGGCTGCGGGGGCCTCCTCGGCCTTGGTCTCCTCCTTTTTGGACTCCTTGCGGCCGAAGCCGAAGATGGAAGCACGCTTGCGGCTGGCAGAGCGTCGCTTGGGCTCTTCGGCCGGCTTGTCCTCAGTGGCAGCGACAACGGCATCAGTCTCAGCGGCAGGGGTGTCCTCAGCCTTGGAGACCTCCTCAGTCTGAGCGGCTTCCTCAACGGGCGCCTCTTCCTTAGCAGCGGGCTTCAGGGTCTGGAGAGCGTTCTTGTAAGCCTCAGATTCGGCAACAGTGGCAGCAAGCTCCTTGGCCTCAACTATCTTGACCTTCAGCTGAGCGACCCAGCTGTCGCGCTCAGCGGCATTGGCAGCCTTGAAGGTGTGCTTGGCACCCTTGTGAGTGAAGTGGAATTTGTTGGCGCCATCTGTCTCGGGCTCCGTGGTATCGGCCTTGTTGATGATCATGTTAGCGTCGTACTTCAGCTCGCCAGCCGCTCAGGTGCGCATCGCTTACCAAGTTAATGACATTTGAGGGAGCTTTTTTGTCACCCATGAACAGCAAGCCGTTTCCGGTGTGAGAAGCCCATGAGATGTTGTGGTGGGCGTTCTCAGTGTTCTTCTCGGTCCGCAGGTAGGCAGCGAGGGCCTTGGGCTCGAGAGACTCGGTTCCAAAAGAGAAGAACTCCTTGCTGGGAATCAAGTTCCTGCCAATCATTCAGCCATTAGTTCCTGTCCTCATGCCTCCGGGACGCACCAATAGCTCCATGGATCGTGACGGCGCAACTGCGCCGTGACTATACTTACTTGGGGAAGCTGGCGCCCTGTGCCTTGTGGCTCAAGTGTCCCTCCTCGACAGGCTTAATCTCCTCGGCAGGCTTGTCCTCGGTCTTGGCCTCTGCGCCCTCAATAGCTTTGGTCTCTTCGGTGGCCTCTACAGCGGCAGCAGGGGCCTCGGTGGTAGCCTCAACGGCAGGAGCGGCAGCAGCATCCTCCTTGGGGAGATCGACGGGGTTCTGAATGTCGGCCATTGTGTATGATTAAGAAAAGGGGTATCAAGTAGATGGGGTATCACAACAAACAAAAGAGACGGGAGTGAAAGGAAAAGACAATCCAGAAGGAGGTTCGGGTGGGAACAAGGAGACGGAAGCACGAGGCTGAAAAGTTGTGGTGGGAGGAGGAAGGGTTAAACGGGCAGAGGACAATGGGACGGTTGGGGTACTTATTTGCGTGCAAAGCAAGAGAAAGACATCGAGGAAGCCAGTCAGAAGAGAAAGCAGGAGAGAAAGGGGGCGTGGACCGAGAGGCAACAGGCGACCAGACGTGACGGGAGCCAAACGCCAGGACGTGTTTTTTTGGTTTTGCCCGGACGAGGGGCGTGTACATTAATTAATCTGCCAGACGACATGGAATCGGGAGACTGGTCCGTCTCGGATTAGCTGCTGCCCGGTGGCCGTGGGATTTGGCCGGCGCACGGCGCGCGTCCCTGCGCTCCGGACGGTATAGGTACACAGTGTAAGATGTCAATGGTCGCGCCATGTCGCGGGGGATGCCAGCGGCAGTTATCCAGTGGAGTGTACCGCTGGGAGGCGCCGTGGTCGCAGCGTCACCCAGTGTCAGCCATAAAGCACACGATGCATTCACACGATGCATTTTCGCGCTCGCTCTCGTCTTGTTAAAATAAAGGAGGGGGGGCTCCAGGGGGTGGGGGGTACGCTGATCCACACTGGCTCCTGCGCTGGCTCCTCCTGCACCGGTTCCTGCACTGGCTCGACGCTACCTGCAGCTCGTGCAATTCCACCTCTGATTCGCTCGTCTGGTCGCCATCATACGACCAGCCTGCCTTCCGTCCACTGTCATCTTCGCCAAACCGTCGTCTTTTGCTCCGTCCTCCTGCGTCTCCAACCCACTTTACTCCCTATAGGCTCTGCATCTTCACATGTACATAGCGGTATGTATCTGTATGTATGTACAAACCTCCGTTTTGCAGCTGCCTCTCCTTGTTCCTGTCCCTCTGCTGCTCTGGATCGCTTGCCCTGGCAGAGAATTCGAACAGCTGGGGGCCCTCAACCTGCGATGGGCAATGGCAAGTTGGCAACAGATCTCGCTTCACCCCCGCTGCAATATGTACATATCACATTGCAAATCTGCGTACCACGCACTGGTTCAGATGTTCAGATGGTGCCCAATGCTAATGACGTTTTGAACCCCGCGCTTAGCATCCATGGCGAAAATTGGCGCCTACGGAATACACAATGCCCATGGACTGCTCGTCGGATCCTGGGTGCCCAATGGCTAGCTCATACGCAAGATGCTGAAAACTTTAAAGTACACATGTATGTATGTACGGAGCAGCTCACCAACAGTGATCCGCCAGTGTTGGCTTTGTCGACGCCCTCGGCCCAGGCAATTTGGTCTGCGTGTTTGCCGCGCATACAGAGTATTGCTGGCGGCAAGCAGTGTCCTGGCATGCTCTGTTCCAGTACACACGGACGCCCCTTCACAAAATTTGAGGCGACAGCATTCGTCTCAAATCTCAACAGATGTTCAAGAACTCAGAAACAGACACTCTCGTAAGGCGGCGCGGGATTCACATGATGTACGGAGTTGCACAATCAAAACAAAGCATGTTGTTTACGGTTTACCCCTCGGCGGGTCCAGAACCTTGAGATTGCACATCAGTCTTTTCCAGGGGTCCCATGGCTTGGCCCGTGCTGCATTAACGTTAGCGACGCACAGTGGTGGGCCCATACTCCGTACTGCGGGTTTCTTTGACGCACCACACAAAAATGCTAGACACGGTGCCCCGTTGAAAGGGAAAGGGGGAAAAGCCACAACCACAGTGTGCACTGTGAGCAGGAACAGCCATGGCCACTTGCTCACAAGAAGTCTTGTTGAGCATCGCACAGCCAGCATTCATAATCAACCGCGCCGTCGCTGATTAAGACGTAGCCTTTTGCTGGGCGTCAATGATGCAATTTTGGCCAGGAACGGTGGCGGCCTTCCCCTGAAGCCTAGCGAAGCAAGGGTCCGTGGCTCATGGACACGGCAACTACGGAGTAGGGCTGAAGAAATTGCCTACGGACAATTCGATGCGATTCTTGTCCGAAAGAGCCTTCAAAGGGGCATCTCATTCGCCACAGCGCCAGGTCTTAGAAGTTATAAGCGTGGCTCTTATACGTCACTGCGCGATTGAGACGCCTTCTTTAGCATGTTCCTTGCATCGCCAGTGTCGGCCCTTCCCTTGGGCTTCACAGCCATGGTGCTCCTGGTGCTACAGGCAACGCGTCGCTCTCGCTCTATTCCGTCCATTTGTAAATAAGTACGAGTACCATGTAGGTTGTAGCTACGCTGTAATCAAACTCGATCATGGGTCACACGGGGGCGAAACACCCTGCATAAGTACGTATGTACATGTAAACACGAGATGGTGGTCCTCCAGAGGGCTGTCATGCGGTTTCCGCCGCCATGTTTTGCCAATTGCGGCACTCGGCCCTCGCCGGGAGTGCAATATGGCTTGGGGGCGTCGTCCAACGCAATTGAGTGCCGATGCCTCGACGATCCATGCAGTCACAGACTTACAGAGACTAGAGTACATATGTATGTACATACGGAGTACATGGAGTCTGTTATTATGGACTCATGGCTAGACAGACGTCCGACTAGTGTCGGTCAGGCGCTACATATCGCGAACTTTCTAGCGTAAGTGAACGTTCCAGGGCGACAAGTCGCATCGCGCATCGGGCATAGGGCTATGATCAACCATCTGTCTTCATGTACGGGGTATGCGTAGGTATATATACGTACCGTATGCCATCTTACATGCCATCATGCATATGCCATGTCATCATGTAGATACGTACAGACTACATGTACATACATATTACCTACCAATGCCAATGCTATTCCTTGCGCGTTGAATGGGTCAAGTCGAAGTGGTGATTGATGGTTGGTTCCTGGTTCCTGTTTGGGAATCACATCCCCGCGCACTCGATGACGTTACATTGCTCCCAGTTTCGACGACCCTTTGTTGCTTTTGCTGCTTTTCCACGGCTCGAACGCGACGATGCTCTACGGAGTATTTAGCGCTTTCGCTCTGTCAAAATCGGCTCCGAGGTACAATGCGGCAACTTTCGTCATCTCTCCGATCTAATCTTCTCGATCGCACAATAGGTATGTATGCAGCACCACAGCGATGGGCCATGTGACTCGACGATTTGTGTCAACCAACAGCCAAGTGTCTGTCGCACGTATTTGCTCTTTCGCGCAGCGTCGGGCTCCTGGAAGTCATGTGTCTTGAATACATACCTAGCCTGTGATACGCATGCCGCTTCGCATTTGCTACCAAGAGTCTAGAGGGGCTCATTGTTCAGCCTCGGTAGAGCACTATGCTCCGGGCCGACTTTACAGATGTAGGTTTACATTCACGCTCTGCCTGTACGGGATATGTATGTGACATCACACACCGGAGGAGGAGGTGGGGGTGATTTATGCCCTAATTATATCCTTCAATTTTACCCGATCGAGATGTGAATGACCAGTCGTCTTGACCGTGCGAGTCGCGAAACTCCTGTCAAAGGTGAGACCTTGAGTAGAAGAAAGATCCACAGCCGTCAGAACGCTGGTTCGAGGAAAGGGGCAGTGGCGGACAGTTGATTTAGCAAGACAGCATAGCATAACTATTCGTGTCGATGATGCTTTTTCTTAATGGGGTACATATGTGTTCGAGCATCGGTCATGATCTTGGCCATGGGCATCGTGAGCTGCCCGGCCTATCGAAGCCAGCTCTTTGTTCGTGCTTAGAGGAGGGGGTTGAAACAAACGTTTTTCCAGCTCGTTTTCCTGAAAGATCTCACTCTGCCTAGTGTCGTGGCCAATAGGGTCCGATTCACGTGCATATGTAAGACACCAGCGAAAACAGCCCCAAGTGAAGAAAAAGTGAGGACAACACTGCCACGTGCCAGCCGGTTGAATCAAATAATCTGTATCAGCGAGACGTAGTACATACATATGTCGCAGAGTGAGTCACCTTCGAAGGCTCGAACTGACCCCCTGCGCCCTGACGGGGCCTTTGGTGGCCTTGGCAAACTTCACACCGAGGATTCAGGCTCCTACGGCCTCATTATTGCGCAGTCTATGGATCATGACGTTCTCCGAGCACAAGCATCTGGTAAAGGTAGACTTCATTCATTGAGTACCTAGCTTAACTTTTTTGACCGCCTCGTCCACTGTGCTGCCCTCCTTTTCCAGGAATAGGCAAGGTTGGTTGGCTGGTCTCCATGCGAGAAGAGCGCAACTTTCAAGGGAAAATGTGGAGAGAAAAAGACTTACATATTGATCATCTTATTGTTAAAATGTAAAATATCTAGGGCTATTGGGAGCAAAAAATGTCATCAAGAATAGAGATACCGGGATACCCTGAAGTCGCGTCCAGTTGGACTCGACTCGGCCCTGCATATCACAGAATATGTCGCCGAACAGAAGCGGTAATAACACGGAACATGTGCTCCACTGACGTGAAGTCCGGGCGTACCTTCCCTTTCACTTTGCCTGCCTGCCTGTCTGTATTCACTCAAATCTCGTTGCATAGCCCCGACAGCTGCATTCTCTCTCTTTTTCACGTTCTCCCTTGTCACCCATACATAGAGAAAAAAAAGAGACAATGCCGCGAAAACCCTGCAACGAACGCAACCCCTTGGCGGCGGAAGCAAAAGTGGAGAACTACTCTATAATCGCTTCTCAGCGGGCTCTCATGCAGAATGGATTTCGGAAGGCTGTAACGTCAAAGACACCTCAAGAAATCGAGAGTGCCTGGCTGTCAAGGTACAATATCGTGAAGAAACCCTCCAAACCTGAGTTCAAAAGTCAAGCCCCTTTTAGGTCTTTGACATCGGTAGGTAACCGATCCTGGCTCAGAAACGGCCATCGCATGCTGACTACCAGAATAGGCAATACTTCTATTCCGTGACGGAACTGTACATGCCAAATCAAGCAGTGGAACACAGACGAAATCCAATTGGTGTGCTGATCACTGCTGGAGCTATGAAGCTTGAAAAGACATATATCGGTCCATCCATCTTGTTCATGGCCGGGTTAGACGCTGGGCTTGTGATAGGCTGCAAAGGCAGGATGTCGACAAGATCTTGCCCGTGTTTTTTTGGCAGAGATTATCGGTATAATCAATCGCATCCAAGATGTAGCCACCGTATGGAGCGTGAGCTAGTCTGTTTCTAGCCCGCGTTGCCGTTTATTTGACCCGCCGGCAATCTTTTCAATGTTTCGGCTGAGAGACCTCTGTGAGTCAGCCCAAGTCCCCCGTTCATCTTCTGAAACAGAAGCAGGGAGGTTTGCTGATCGTTGTGCTAGTGAGCCAAGTTCTTCTGGAGAAAAACTCGTTCAAGGCGTTGTCTTTCCAGAGGATAACTTATCTGGATTGTCGCCTGGTTGCCATTTTCCTCCAAGCGTGCCCGAACGTTCGCATGGTTGGTATATACGGGTGCCCGCTGATCCATTTCGGCGACGTTCTTTGTCTCATTGACCTCATTTAGAGGTCAACTACGATCGTCGAAAGAGAGGTCTGCCAGAAGTCATCGACCTGGACTTCTACTCCAATCATAACAAGGGAACCCCTTTTGCAAGTGATACCACGGCGACGTATGGACTGAGCTGGACCCCCCCCCCCCCGCCCTGAAGCTAGATGTTGCACAGCGAGGATTCTTCAACATCATCCTGAAAGCCTTTATGGAGGCCAAGAGGACAAGAGGATGAAACTGGGTCTGCTATTCGACCAGGACAAGGCCTTCTGCACGTACCTGAACCAGATACAGAACTACCCGCTAGCAGTGCCCACGTTTCTAGACGCCGTGTATCGATACGCGGAAGCCAGACACTAGCCCTCCCGTCGGACGATTCTATACGATCTGCTCAAGCCCGTGCGGCTTGGTTTAGAGAGATACATGGACCAGGACTGGTCGAATTACTACACCAACATGATGGGAAAGCACATGGTGTTCTGTTCATCCGGCGGATACGAAACACTGGAGAAGTTCTACTCCTCGTGCCCTCCACGTGCCGCACCCCCACCGAAGGCGTTGCGCAGGCTGTACTCTCCAGCATTGGCTAGACGGCGAAGTTGATCACCTCAAGGCACAAAAGAGGCAGATCCTCGACACCCTCTTCCCCGATTGGCATGGCACGGACTTCAACCCGGATGCCCCAGTCCTATCCTCCATGA
Source organism: Claviceps cyperi (assembly GCA_018360075.1). Taxonomy (NCBI): domain Eukaryota; kingdom Fungi; phylum Ascomycota; class Sordariomycetes; order Hypocreales; family Clavicipitaceae; genus Claviceps; species Claviceps cyperi. The sequence goes on from SRPQ01000374.1 coordinate 21,379, forward strand.
TGGAACTCCTTAGACTCCAATCGATCGAGTCGGTCCGACCTGATGTCCCGAGACTCCTACTGGACAGCAATGGCGAGATGTACTGCACCAAAATTAGGGAAGCCTTTGTGCGGGACAACAAGAACCATCTTGACTCGTTGCAGCGGCTGCCCAGCCTGTCCGAGCTCCTTCACGGACTTGGCAGCGTCGAAAGATGGGGCCATGTTTACAATAAATGCTACAATCTGGACATGTCCAGCAAGGCGGTCAGGAAAGTCCAGGAGAGCAGCATTCGCCACGAGGACAACAAGAGCATCACGGGGAGTCGCGCAGGTAGTGGTGTGCTGGACCATGTTGAAGAGCTGCAGCCCGGCGCGGTCGTCAAGGATGGGGTTCCATGCCATGACTTTGAAGCTGCGGCGACGCTGCTTGCCTCGGTGGCCCACAAAGGGTGGTCGGGATACAACTGAGTTGAGGGCAGAAGAGCAGGAAGCAGTCAACTACGAGTCTACGACACCGCTCAATCTTTCTTTATTTTGGTGCGGAGTTGCTTTGCTCTCAGTTTCAAATCTGCTTTTATTTTTTGCATCTGTTTCCCTCTCTTTGGCACTGTTCATTCTTCCACGGCGTTTTTTTTGTTTTGCCTTTTGTAGGATCATGGAGTAAGCGTGATTTAGTACGTGTAAGGTAGAGGCACTTACTGGGATTTGGGAAAAATACACGGCGTTTGAATTCTATGGCTGGAGGTGCATCTTGCCTGCGCTGAATCGTTGAATGCGGCTGCATGTGTATCAGGACTTGTAAATTTGACACTCGGGCTGAAGGATTCAAAGCTGTGCTGCTTGAGATCATACACAGCTGCTGCCAGGTAGTATCTGGCTTGTTTGCTACCTTGGTCCTCGTGCGCCTCATGTGCCTTGCTTTCTATGCCTTCTATGCCTTCTATGCCTTCTATGCCTTCTATGTCTTCTATGTCTTCTATGTCTTCTATGTCTTCTATGTCTTCTATGTCTTCTATGTCTTCTATGTCTTCTATG
>SRPQ01000375.1:0-22340 GCA_018360075.1 Claviceps cyperi
GCTTGGGAGAATTCCCTCCTCTTGAGCGATCTGTGTGGCCGATTTGCCTGCGGTAAGGGCTGACCACACGCGATTCCTATTGCGTGGCGTTGAATATTTTTTGAATGGTTTTCAAGGACGTTCTGGCGTCTCCATGACTGCTCAAAGATGATGGGTTGGTTTGTGAATGAAGGCAAATTGACGCGTCGCGTCGAAAAGTGGAGGAAGTTTTGTGTTATTTGTGCGGGACCACTGTACCTTGGTGGACCTGGAAAGCCAAAAAAAAACCTCACTTAACTTAGGTAACTATGTCAACGCGACGCATCAGCGACCTAACATATTCGTCGTGTTCCTACTACATACTTTGTAAAATCACTTCTTGATCTGTGGCTCATTCTGTCTGCTGTCACGGAACTAATCATTATCATATGCATCATGCTCGAGCTTTCGCAATCTCTCCAACACCTCATGGTTTCATCACATGCTGAGCCCACGATGGCAGATCTGGTCGAATCTGGCCGCGTAAAAATCGAGTCGGCCCGTGCCTCTTACGCGGCGGCGATCAAAGAAAACGAGCGTGCATTGGAGGCTTTGACCATGGTAAGGCTTCGTGGCAGCGTCTGAGAGTGTTTGAAGAAGGCATCTGTCTGACCTACATATCCCTTTTATTGACCGAAGGCCATGAGAAGCTGCCTTTGCGCCAGAGGACTCGCACGAAGCGAATGCAGGTGCAAACACTTTGAGGAAGTCGCTGCCTCCGGGGGCTCGATCTTCGAAGAAGCAATGCGAGATCATGATGAATGCAACATTCTCTGGAAGTCCTGCAAGTGCGACAACGCACATCACATCCAGGCTTTGGATCTACGATCTGTAATGTATGAGACTATGGGCAAACTTCGCCTCGCTTTCGAGGACGCCGAATGGATGTTGGAACTGGCTCCTCGACTACCAGATGTAAGCAAGCAGTCTTGACTAAGTCTTTCGGGGCTTGCGTCGCTCCGCTGACTAGATCCGACTCTAGGGATACCTTCGTTTGGGGAACCTTGCACGGCTGCAAAAGAAGAACGACTATGCTTGGAAGCTGTATGCGGCTGGGATCGAGGCAAATAAGGACACTGCACCAGACTCATCCCCCAAACTGCAGGTAAAGTTCATTATGACACGTCATGCAACATATATTGTGTCTAACCAGTCGGGGTTCAGCAACTGTACATGCTGAGCCTCTCCCAGCATGCCTTCAGAATAGACCCGTTATGCTTGCCCGCTGAGATTGTCTCACACATCTTCTCGTACTTGAGCTGGACTGAAATTCTGTGCGTTGATTCGCTTTCCATTTTTCTCGTATCGGATACCAAATTGTTGCCAAACTGTTTTGACTGATGTTACGCGTGATATAGTCTCGTTCTGCGTGTTTCCAGGACATGGAACCACGAGCTCACGAGTCCCGTGCATGCAATATTATGGAGAAGCATTTTTTTTTCCGATAACAAGTCCAAGACGATGCCACGCCCCGACCAGATGAAGAAAATTCTTTCCTGGGCAGGAGATGGAGGTGCCAGGAAGATCGTGGTAGAAAACGGCGTGGGATTCCCTGAACCACTTATGATGCAGCTGCTCGAAGCATCACCCAGTCTGGAGGATTTGATGTTGTTTGACCAATCATCAGGCTTGTCGCTTCCTTGGCACAGGAAGTTATGGAACCGACTCAGAAATGTCACCATCTCCAGTGAATCCGATTCTTTTTGGGACTCCAAAGTGGACAGTCCTGGGGGGTTCCCTCGAATGTTCCTTCAGAATGCTGGTAGCTCTCTGGAGCATCTCGACCTGCTGGGAATCCCATCACAATGGTACCGCGGAACGCTATCAATACCTTTTCTTCCCAAGCTGAAGACTATGCAGTTGGAAGGTGCCAGAGACGACGATGGGCTGTTTCCTATAGTATGTCCCTTCGCTCCAAAGAACCGCAGTCAATATACTTCGTCGTCTCCTTCATCGCTACGTGTAGAGAGCCAAGGGGCGCGCGTGAAAGCGGAAAGCTCACTCATTGAGCTAATTCGAGCCTTCTTAGTTCTCTCTCTCCGTCACCTTTCCAAGACTCGAACAGCTTCATATATGCGAAACCGTACCACTCCTGGGGCTGAAGCCCACGAAAATTTGGCGCGGAAAGTGGGATGACGTATGGCCACATCTCAAGGTTCTCAAGGTTGATTGTGATCCTCTAAGCTCAAACGACGAAACGGCAACATCTCTCAAGGCGATCCGATACCTGACGGCCCTCAAATCATTACAACATATATATCTCCTGTTCGAGAGCGAGGACTGGCCTCATCTGTTCTGCGGTAGTCATGATCTACTTTCCCATCTCGATGTCATCCAGTATCCACCTTCCAGAAATTTGCGTTCCGTCAGACTCGGAATTCTTAATGCTATATCACCCGACGGAGCTCGAACCTTGCTCTCCAATGCAATCATGACGAAACAGTTGACAACATATGACCTCGTCTTCCCCGATGAGCCTTTTACCGGCAAAATTGGAGACACAAGTATTCGCCATTTGAAAGGCTACGAATGGATGCGCGGAGCTCCCTCAATCCACACGTTGGGATGCTTTGAATTCCGCTTTCCTCTCGATGCCGAAACGGACGAGGATCTGCCTCTGCCGCAGTTTCTGGCCACATTTCCCAACTTGCGGACGTTGATTATAAGTTCCCGGGAGTACAGAACACCCGAATTTTTGAACCTGGTGGTCGCGATCTTGAGAGTCACGCATCTCAAGACTATCTACACGCCATGTGTCGATGGTGTGTTCTTGGACCAGCTGAGGGAGACGGCAAAAGAGTACGGTGTGCAATCGTTTGCCTATCGTCCGGTAGACCAGTGGCCGATGCCGTTGGATTAGCTGAGAGAGACGACACAAGAGTACGGTGTGCCGTCGCTTACCTATTATCCGACAGAGCATCGGCTGATGCTGCTGGAGCCGCGGTAGCATAAATACGCTTCAATGTGTATATTTCTTTGCGTGCGTGCGCGACGTCTGTATACCCTCTACCGGCACAACCGCGGGACTACACAGATCCGTTACGCCTGCCCGCCGAGGTTGTCGGGCTCACGTTGCATTACCTCTGCTTCCCAAGCTAAAGGATTTGCGAATGGGCACTGGGCAGTGATAGAAACGAGCGGGACTATGCCCCGTTTCCTATAGAATGTTCCTCCAGCCCCGGGCCCCTGAAGAGCCGCAATGGCAACATCTTCCTTTCTTTTTTCTTCTTGTTTTTGTCTACAGTCTTTGGCTTGCTCTTCTGTTCTGCCCCTTTGCACCGCATGTAGAAAGCGAGGAGGCGCGCGTGAACACGAGAAATTTACTCATTGAGCCTTCTTAGTTCTCAACTTCTCTCTCTCCATCGCCTATCCTAAACTCGAATTGCTCTGGCTCGTCCCCGACGTACCAGACCTGGCCTTGGAGCCTCTGGAAATATGGCGAAGGCAATGGGATGATGTATGGCCACACCTAAAGGTACTCAAGTTCCATTCTGAGGAACATCTGAATTCAGGTGGACATGCACTCCTTGGAGGGACCTCCGCCTTGTAACCGAGTTGCTCAATGTGTTCTACAACTTACAAGGGTGTTTTTGCATATGCCAGGAAAGTTTCTTTGAACGACACGCTCATTACGCTAAGAATTTGTTGATAGGTGATCATCTCGTCAATTGAGTGTTTGAACTGTTGTTCCCATAGTAGGTAGGCGTATTCATTCAGCATGGGCGACTGGATGACACTGGTGGTGGCCTGCTTCCCTGCCGTTCCAACTTCCCTGGCAGTGAAGCTCCGCGTCGGGGCACTTCGAATCCATGAGTTCCCCTCGGACGAGTCCTACAAGAAATTCTTGTAAGCAATATAGCTGATCCTGGATTCCTGAGCGTCGTGTTTTTCTTCTCTTTTTTTCTGATGTTACACATCTTTCTGCCACAGCACGGATGGAATTCGTAGACCATACAGAGCTTTTTGTACTTTGAGAATGGTACCGCTCTTCTGGTATCTTTTGGGCATTCTCATGTAAATTTCACGGTCCATGCTTGCGTGAATCAAGTCATTGGTAATATCATACTGCTTGAGATCAAAATTGTACTTTGCTGCAATGGCCATGAGCACTCGGAACGATCGACTTGCGAGTGTTGCTGCGTAGGTGTCCTGTGAGGAAATATGCTTTTGCTGATCTCGGACCTCCTCGTACAACTAAGCGTGCTTTGCATTCGAGGAATACATTATGTTTGTCGAACTTGTAGGTATATACCCACATGCAGTTCAAGATCTGTTGGCCTAGTCATTTGATCGAGGCGTGGGAGACTTCCGTCCATGATGCCGTTTGATTATGGCTTGCTATGTGCACATGCTCCGCTTCTTTGGAAGCATTGCACATTGGATGTTCTTCAATTCTGGTTCTGTTTGATGGAGGATGTGGGAGCTGCCTGCGATGAATTTTGATGTTTTTCGAAAGCTTTCGCTCTATCTCAGCCCTGTCCAAAACTTCTTTCGGATGCTCTCCAACATCTTCGGCTTGAGTGTCTGCCATGATTTTTTTTCGAAACCATTCGCTTTATCTGAGCCTTGTCCAATGCCTTTTCCAGATGCTTGCCAACATTTCTGGCTTGAATGCAGCTGACCATGGATCAGTCTTGGATGACCCGTGTGTTGTTTGTTGCGTTTGATCTCCTGTCATCAGCTGTGCCAGCAGCGCAGCTGGCGCTGGTGGTGTCGGTGGTGGCGTTGTGTACATGTCAAGAGCTTTTCTTCCTTGTTCACACCCCCTGAGCGTTCAGCTCCTCCATTCTGAGATTGCGTGTCGGGCGCTGAAGGCTCAACGATGATTCCTTGTGTTTCCAACCAGCTTGTTACTTTGGGCTTGACGGTGGTAATCTCGTTGTCTGATTCGATGACTTTGACAGTGATGCTAAAGTGATTCTTTAAAAATACGAAGAAATTCTTGAGCTTCAAGATAATTGAGTCTGCCAACCGATTATCGGTGAAATAGAAGTCCTATTGGAAACCTGAGTATCTGTCCACGATCGGCATTTGGCTCTTTTCTTTGGTTAAGTTCGACATTTTGTAGGAGTGAAAGACTGAAAGTCAAAAGCCAGTCTCTCTCCTGGTCCTTTGGAATTGATACGAGGTGCGCGGCGTATTTGGCGTCTAGCTTTGGTTTTGCCGAACGCGTCGCACTCGACCGTGGTGATGCCCCTGATGCGCACCCCCTCAGCTTGTCGCACGAGGTGTTCAAATGCTGCCGGTCCAGGATGACCAAGACGTTTGTGCCAGATAATCGCCGTTGACTTTCTAGGTGCTCTTTCTGTCCTTGAGCTTGTGTGAAATATGGCGCAGGTGTCAGAATGGCGTGGTGCAGAATTGTGCTCCAAAACCCATCGGCCATGAATTTCTGGGGCACTTCCGATTATGGTGCCATCCGGCCTCCTTAAGGTGGTAGGATCATTTTTCTTTTCCCATCCGATTCCCGACTGTCGGAGTCGTCGGAATGACACAAGGTTGCATAGAAGTGTCAAGACTTGTCGTGTCATCGGTATCGTTCTGCTGATCCATTACGGAAAAGATCGGAATGATGATACTGATTGCACAAAGGTACGAAAGTGGATGCGTACAGATCCGGAGAGATTCGAGAAAAATGGCAGTGAATAGTTAGACAGAAGCCAAGTTGTCAAAAAGAAAAGAGCATAACGTTAGCATAACGCGACGTGTTGATGTAAGAAACTGCCAATGTGATCAAGTCGCCAACACATGGCATGTCATCAAACGCGGTATCGGGCTGCGATTGGCCGAACCGACAAACGCGCGGCAAGCATATGACCGGCAGGCGACAATGCAGTGACAAAGTGGCACAGATGCAGAATTTGAGAATTGTTAACTATTTGTGGGAGGACAAATGTCTTTTCTTCACCTTTCGCACCCCGCAGCAGCCGACAACAAACGCCGAGAAAATGCTCATTACCTTCTCATCACAGGCTCGCTCCAGAGAAGTAGGCAAGTAGCTTGACACACCACTTCGTATGCGTTGTACCCTGCTGATGTGCTGATGACTCGAAGATAGGTATTTTACATGTACCTACTCCAAGTCTCGGTGGCCTTTTAAACGGGTCTTGTCGGTCGATTGATGCACGCGACACGCGCCGCTTGATGGGCTGGAAGTGAGTCAGCCTCGCTCATGTCTCGCATCTTTCGCATGTCCTGCGACGCATGAAACTCGGCCGAGCGAATTGCATGCTGCATCTGCAACAGGGAGATGGCTTGGCAGGCCCAGAGGCAAACGCTTCTCATGCAACTGACATCGAGTCGCGAAGCCGTACAGGTCTTGAAACAGCCATTCTGAGAAGAAACATGCACCACATCGAAGTGATTTGCGTGATGCAGGAACGAAGGCGACCACCTTGCCGCATTCGTTTCCAGTGCGGCTAATTTTGTACCGAGAACCGGGCTGGCGGACGCTTAAAATAAAATGCAGCAGTGGCAAGTCAATGCTGTTGGTGCTTTATTGTACACGTAACACCCTCATGTAAATCGTTCGGAAGACGGCTTTGCTGTGGTGAGTCGCGACGCTTTCTTCTCTGTTAGCGCTAAGGGATAGGTGAGTATCATGTAGATCCGGATCGTGAAGTAGAACTTGGAAGCTTCAAGCGGTAAGGAAGTTGACCTAGCATCGTCAACGGTCACGAAGCGTGAATCTGGATTCTGACCATGTTTCACACCAGCTCATTGGCCATATCGTCATTCCCGAATTCTCATGCACTTCCGGCTCTATCTTGTGGCAACCAAGTCGCGACGAGCGCATGTTGAATCGAATCCATCTGAGCCGCGTCTTGTCGTAGCGCCGTGTCTGACCAAGATATGACACCTCTCACGAGGCGGGATCACGCCACTGATCAGACTCAAACTCGACCGCTATACCCGCGGACGATTGATCCTTCTTCTGTTCTCCATGAGCCCCCCTTAGGACACCTGCGTTATGGTTTAACAGATGTACCGCCCCAGCCAAACTCCCCTGGATTCTTTGTGTTTCGCGAATGATATTCAAGTTATATCAATATGGGATCAATATTCGTCGCATCGCGACCGTTGGCAGAGCAAAAATGGGTTCGAGGCGCGATACTTTTCTGACGAAGGCCCGATGCATCAGGTAGGATCGGGCATCCGATCACACGGTGACTTCACACCCCGCCAGTTATAAGTTCAATGTACAGAGTAGCCTTTACAAGCAAACAAAGATCGCGGAGATCAAGGAGATGATTATGGCGCCAAGAAATGGAGCAATACAGTACATACCCATATTCGCACAGTGCATTATGCATGACTGAGTGGATAGATAGGTGCACTGTGGTATTTATTCGGTCCTGGAAGCAGTCAATACCTATCAGTCTTGGTGTTCACTTCGGACTGGATGCGGCAGGCAAAAATAGATTGGTAGCCGTAGCCGTCTTGAACGCGGAGCTTGTTTCAAGCTTGTCAAGCTCAATGTCAATTCGTACCGTATCGTACGGCGGTACGAGGTTTCAACTTTCCCGGTCCCAGATAATAATTATTATTTAGTTAGTTAATGCGAAATGCCTGGTTAATATCAATCTCCCGTCATGTCATGCTGTGGTCACCATGCTAGGTCACGCAACCGTCATTGGAAATGCGCCCGCATGAGGGGAATCATGAATGCCTCAAACCATGGAGGAAAAGTCGAACGAAGTAAGCCACACATGGATTGCCACAGCCCAACGAGTTTGCGCGATTCCCGGTTTCTTGTGGTGCAGAATCCGGATGATATTCACAATCTATCACACCGAAAGCCTTGTGCGTGACATCACGTCATATCTGCCCGATTTCGCCTGAGCGATGTGGAAATGCTCAGGTCGACAGCTTCGGTGCGACTCGATAGAACGCGATTATTCCCGGGGCTTCGTCGTCATTCGGACTTTGGAGAATCATCATTGAGTCCTCTGTCAAGGAACTCCGTAATGCCCTCCGCGCGGCCAAAGTCCGCGTTGACGAAGAAGACTGCACGAAATTGCCATCTATTCGATCCTGAGCTATGGGGAGATGGATACTCATTCCTCTTTGTCGGAATATTGAGTAACTTAGGTCGGATAGCACAGAACAAGCTGACGATGGCTGAGTCTCTGTCCCGGGCAGCTGCAGCTTGGCCTGCAAGGAGAAGCAGCCACTAAGCAGGGTTCAGGGAACTTGGACAGGTGGGGCGTCTTTGCTGGATCTGTCCACGAGCAGCCATTGGACCAATTCATAGCCCCACGTGCACATGTGCGCCACGATTTGTTTATTCGTATTACACCAAATGCTTCCAACTCGTACGGGTTCCGAGACGACCCCACAACATCTGACCTGACCTCGTTTGCGACACGCGGGAAAAGGAGACGCGAGGAGAGACTCAGATGTGACAAGACAGAAACAAAGTAGCTGCAGTGGAGTGGCTCTGTGTTGCCATTACGGTGTGGTATCACCCCCCTCCCCTTTCGTACTCTGCGTCGTCGTCTCGCCTTCCACTGCGGCATTCCCTCGAGTTCCTTTCTGTGCATTGCATCCAGAAGCCGAAATGCGACAAGTACCTAGGTAGGTACCTAGTGTATCGCCCGATTGACCAGGGTTTATGGACGAGTTCGGCAACGTCAACCCTCCATGATGCAAAGGAACCCCCAAATGGCCGGAGATTCTTCGTCGAGACAGGGTCTCACCCCTGGCCAGCAGAGGCGATCTCGAAGAATAGTAGACGCCACAGCTCAACGTCGTTCGGAAAAGAAGTCTGTACTATCGACACGCCCGACAGCTGCTGCCAAGTCCGAAATGCTTTTTCCAAGACAATGACACAGAGACAGACAGACTCTTCTGGATTGACAGCCGCGGCAGCAGGTTGTCATCAGCTTGCTGTAACATGAGCGGCGGGAAGCCTGGTCGTTTTGTACATACATAGCACTATGATCTAAGGCCTCCCGTCCGATTCGAAGTCGCGTGTGTCTTCACCGTCCACTCGCAACAAGATTCATTCTTCAACTCGACGAACCAAAGGCCATCGTCGTTGTCGAAATGGCTCTCCGTGCGCTGCTGGCCACGGCCGCGACCCTCATGGGCCTGGCCGCGGGCCTCGCTGACACAGATACCATTACCTGGGGAGGCGACAACTCCAGAACCGGTTATCAGACGTAAGTCGGAATGCAGGAACGGGGCAGTTTGTGAGACTGTCTAGAGTGTTACAGATCTGCCTTCACCTTTTTTGCTGCCTCTTGTCGGACCTTGAGAATAACTGATTGATGGAACTTTGCCTTTATTAGGAACCACAACATGGACCCGGCGATCGTTGCTAGCGATCAGTTTGGTCAATTGTTTCGAACCAAGTTCCCTGGCATATTCGGTGACCGGGCTGAGCAAATCTTTTCGCAACCGCTTGTGTATACTCCAAGCGGCAGCGACAAGCAGTTTGTCTATGTAGCGACGACGCAGAACAACGTGTACAAACTCGACGCCAAGACGGGACAGATTGTCACATCACGAAGCCTTCACATTCCGTTTCTTACCGCCGATCTCAACGGCTGCGTCGACGTCAACCCAACCGTCGGCATCACCGCTACGGGCGTGATTGATCCTGCCACCGACACGCTGTACCTGACAGCCAAGACCTACCTCGACCAGTCAGTCGCAGGCGCGCAAGGCAAGCCCAATGGTCGATACTACGTTCACGCGCTTAACGTGAATGATCTTTCCGAGCGACCCAACTTTCCTGTTGATCTTGAGGGCCTCATCGCCAGCAATACCGAGGACCGCATGTTCCAGGGCGGAATTCACCACCAGCGACCGGGTCTCCTACACACGGGCAACTTCATTTATGCCGGATTTGCGTCCCACTGCGTACAGTACAACTTCACTGGCTGGATCATTGGCTGGGAAAAGACGAGCGGGAAGATTGTGGAGAAATGGGCTACTGAGGGCAAAGGCGTCCCAAATAACGTGGCAGGTGCTGGGATTTGGATGTCTGGCGGTGGTATTGCCTCGGACGACAAGGGCTCCGTGTTTCTTGCTACCGGTAATGGCTACGCTTCTCAGTTGGCAGATGTACCGGTCGGCGGCTTTAATCCTCCGACCTCTCTGGAAGAAGCGGCTCTGCACATGACGATCAATCCCGACGGCAGTCTTCGACTGGTTGATTTCTTCATGCCATGGGAGAAACGTGCATTGGACGGTGCGGATAAAGACCTGGGAACTAGCCCTCTCGAGATCCTCCCCAGCCAGTTTTCATGCGGCGCCGTCAAGAGGATGGGCGTTGTGACGGGCAAGAGTGGCAAGACGTATTTCCTGAATTTGGACGATTTGGGTGGCTACAAGAACGGCAAAGACGGCCTGGATCGCGTCATCTTTGTCTACGAAAACCTGAACTCCGTCTATGCTGGCGCGGGCGTCTATCCTCTGGAAGGCGGGTACATCTACATCAACGTCATCCAGCACCCGTCCATTGTCTTCAAGTTCTCCTGCAGCGACGGGAAGCCGACGTTTACAAAGGTCGCTGAGACCCCTGAGAAGAATGCGTACATTCTTGGCGTCAGCCACGGCACGACTACCTCACTCAACGGCCAGGATGGCACTGGGTTGTTATGGATCTCGGATGTACAGGGTCTTGGTCTTCGCGTATACAACGCCGTGCCTAAAGCCGGTAGTCTCAACATGATCCAGTCTTTCAATATCCCGGGCGTGAACAAGTTTGCCCGACCAGTCTTTGGCAACGGAATCGTCTACGTTGGCACGAACCAAGGCTATCTGTACGGATTTGGCTCGCCCGTCAACGTTCCTCTCAACTGCACTTCGCCCGTCGATTTCGGACCCGTCAACGTCAAAGATCAGAGCGTGACCAAGGCGGTCACCTGCAAAGCGCGCATTCCCCTGACTGTCACGAAAGTCGACCTCAACGATGGCAAGAGCAAGGATTTTGCTATTGTCTCAGGCCTGCCGACCACTCCCCTCCAGATGGAAGCCGATGATACTTTTACCGTCAATGCCGTTTTCTCCCCTTCCAGCGTCGGGTTGTCGTCAAACGATGTCCTTATCGACACCACGAATAATGCAGGCGGATACAGCGGCAGCACCCACGCTCGTCTTACGGGTACTGGACAAAGCGCAGGGCCGCTCTTCCAAGTCAGCCCCATCATTTTGACCTTCAACAAGGCTGTTGTCGGGCAGAATCCCCAAGGGGTGACGGAGACTGTTCTAGCATCGAATCTAGGTAACGGCCTACTTACCGTTTGGTCTGTGCTGTATTCCACCACCAGCACGAATGGGCCTTTCCAGGTCTGGGACGGAAAGGCTGGTAACGGTAGTCGCTCTTTGACGGTGGGCAAGTTCACGGTCGACAACATTCCAGCCACGATCCAGCCCAGGGACGCGACCGGCATCAACATCCAGTTTGATACGTCGCAGAGAGGGACCTATTCTTGCTACATAAAGGTCGTGACGGATGGCGGCAACGGCACATTCTCCGTGGCCGCATCCGCTGGTCCCGGAGCCGTGGCTCAATTTGAGTTCCAGACCCCAGACGGCAATGGTTGGGTCAATTACACGGCCGGCACCCCCTTTACGTTTGGAAACGTGACTGAGAACAACTCCAAGTCGCTCAGCTTCCGCGTCACCAACGCCGCTCCGTCCGGCGGCGTCTCCCTCTCCCTGACCGTCTCGAAGCCCCCGTTTGGTGTCGCAGGACTTGTTCGGGCCCTGAACCAGGTCGATCTCGCAGAGGGTACCTCCCTCGCACCCGGCGAGAGCGCCAACGCGACACTCATCTGCAACGTGCCCTACGCGCAATGGAACACGGTGCCATACAACGGAACAGCGCGATGGACCATCAACACCAACGACGCCACTTCTGGCAAACAATTCATCGACTTTGTCTGCAACGCCATCGCCGAGCAGGCCCCTCCCTTGCTACCCAACGGCCTAGGCCGATTCTCTTACATCGGCTGCTACAAGGACAACACACCCAGCCGACAACTACCTTTTCAGATTTTAGCTTCCGACACCATGACCAGTGCGGCCTGCATCCAGGCCTGCTTCGTCGAGGGCTATGCCTTTTGCGGAACGGAATACCATCGGGAATGCTGGGCGGGCAACACGATCCCGCTTATCAAGGTGCCCGATGTCAACTGCAACTACTACTGCGCAGGCGACTTGAAGCAGATTTGCGGAGGAAACGGGGCTATGGGCAATGATGGGGCGTATATGTCCCTATTTGCGGACTCGGCGAAGTGGGATGGGAATACGACGCGGCCGGGGCCTCCAACGGGACCGGTTGTGAATCTTGGTGTATCTGGGTATGTGAGTATTGGGTGTTATACGGAGGCGACGACCGGGAGAGCTTTGCCGAATGGGAAGGCTGTTATCAAGAAGACGGTGAGGGATTGTGTGGAGGCTTGTAAGGGAGAGAGGTATTTGTATGCGGGGATTGAATATGGGGGTGAAGTAAGTTGCTGTGCCTTCCTGAGCTACCCATCTCTTTGTTTTCCCTCATCTTCATTTTTTTGCCTCTTATTATTTCTCTTGAACTCCCTTGATTCCTTACTGTTACAACCTTTGGTCCCGCTCCCTTTGTTCCTCGTTTGGCCTGCTTTCATCTTCCATCCCCTCCCTCTCTCAAGACTCCTTTCTGCTCTTTCACTAACCACTTCGCAGTGCTGGTGCGGCAATACTTTGAGTCCCGGGGCCGTTCCTGCGCCAATCACAGACTGCAAGATGACTTGCAACGACAACACGACCGAGCTCTGCGGCGGACCATCTCGTCTGAATGCATACATGTATCAGGGCAACTGGTCCTCTACCACGTTCGTCACAGCCGACACCCGATATCTACAAACAACCACACTGACATCTAGGCTGGACAGTCTTTCTCTGGATTCGTCGCCCACGCCCGCAATGCCAACACACACCCCGAACGGGCCATACAAGAGAGCCCAGGTCGGCAAATGGGTCTACCAGGGCTGCTGGACCGAAGCAACAAGGGGCCATGCTTTGCAGGACCGCATACGCACAAACGACAGCATGACGCTCGATTTGTGTGCCGAGATTTGCGACGGCCTCACATACTTTGGCGTCGAGTACGGGCGTGAATGCTACTGCGGCGGCGCCCTACAACCGGGCAGCGTCAAGGCACCCAACCAAGCCGACTGTAAATTCCTGTGTCCAGGCAATAAGACGCAGTACTGCGGCGCGGGTGTCCGCCTCGAGCTATACAAGATCGGTGATGCCCCTCCCGGATCCTCCATCTCTGCGTCAACATCCCCCCCCGTGACGACCACACCTCTCCCAAAGACGCGTTTTGCCAGCTCAAGTCCAGCGGGCGGGAAGAATCCCGACGTGACGAATTCTGCAGTCGAAGTCGTGTCACCGGCACCAGCTCCGGGTCCGGTCATCTCGGATGGAAACGCGAATTTCACGTACCTGGCTTGTGCAGCGGAGCCGAGCCGGGGGCGTCTCCTTGCGACGCAGATCCTCAATCATGTGAACATGACGATTCACATGTGTCTGCAGACGTGCTGGGAGTATAATTACGCGGGCGTTGAGTATGGTCGAGAGTGCTGGTGTGGGAACGCGGTTCATTATGAGGGGAATGGGGGGCTTACGGTGCCGGGAAGGATTGTATCGAATGCGGAGTGTGGGTTTTTGTGTCTGGGGAATGGGACGGAGTTTTGTGGGGGAAGGATGAGGGTTTCGATGTATGAGAGGAGGGGAATGAATGGTCCCTACCTGGTATAACTGATTTGGGCTTTTTTCCTTTTCTTTCTTTGAGCAATGAGGTGCTTTTTGGGCCTTTGGTCAATCGAAGCGGCCTGCGGGGGATCGCTGGGCTGGATGGCCGGACTGTCGGACGTGTCGGATGAAGGATGGCGGAGGAGGATGATGAAGGATGGAGGATGGAGGATGGAGGATGAAGGAGGGCGGATGAAGGAGGGCGGATTGGTCGAAGCGAAGGTGGACGGGCGGGCCGCGCCGCATAGAGAGGGAGTCATCCGTGGTAAGATGGAATTGGAATTTTGTTATGAATATTCTAGTGGACGCATTTCTGTGTATATTATTAGGCTTGGAAGTCGGTGGCGATTTCTGGTGAGGCCAGTGTAAGGGTATTTTATTGTGTGCTGTTTACGAGATGAAGGAGATGGATAGAGGGACGACGTTTGAAGTATAATAGTCCAATAGAGAGATGTAACTGTCTGTCGTAGCTGGAACTACTTGGCACAATGTATGAGACGTGTCAAAGCACGAATCCAGGAACATGCGCTCAATTGCAAGATAGAAGACACACAACAGATGAACTTGAAGGTCATTGACGAGGAACCCTCTAGGGTCTCCAAGCGTCGTCTAGCCATCGACATGTCATGTGCCACGGCTTCCCTCTATGTACGGCATGGCATGTGTGTGGCAATGTGTACATCCTCGGTTCTTTATCCTGTCTGTCCATGCGTTTTGCGGCCCTGCCTTGAGTTCCCGCGCGGTACACAGACTACAGTACTGGCCAAAGCAGTCGGATCCGACCTGACCTCCCTTGTCACAGCATCACAGCATCACAGCATCACAGCATCACAGCATCACAGCATCACAGCATCACAGCATCACAGCATCACACCAAGTCTTTTCCCTCGACAGTCGAAACCCACGAGCGCATTCAACACAACTCCTCCCCTTCCTCCAACTACCTCCTCCCTCCTCCCTCCTCCCTCCAGTACCCCTCCGGACCCATCGACGGCTCTCCACGCCGACGTCATCCACTTCCCACACCGGCACGCCGGCACCGCATATCCCACCTCGGACGCACACAGATACTGCGACTGCGACTGCGACTGCGACTGCGACTCCGGCGTCGGCACCGCACCACACCACATATGCGCTACTACAGTTCCGCAATCTGAGCCCTACTCACGAAGCCTTTTGCCTCTGCGACCTTGAACCGCCGCGAGAGCCGGTGGCGCTGACGGCGCCGCGCACATCGAGGAGGGTGCCCACGCTGCCTTTGTTGGTCTGGACAAAGATGCCGTGGTGGGAGGGGAGGATTCCGCCGAAGCGGACAAGGAAGAGGGCGTACGGGGACGTGGACGTCCCTTTTTCTTTTTCTTTTTTGATGATGATGATGTGCGGGTTTGGCGGGTTTGGCTGGATCGATCCGCATACATACATACCTACCTACATACAACCTATACGGAGTACAGAGTACCTCATGCAGGTCGATGCGGGCAGCCGAACTGCGAGAAGAGCATGGGAGCACACATGAATCACGATAGGTATGTACGTGTGTATATGGAGTGCTCCGTATGTATGCACAGAAAACGGCGAGGATGTTGCGCAACGCTGCTTTTCGGCCACCATGTCACATGACACCGCCTTGCACACTGCCCTTCCCTTTCGGCTCGAGTCGTTCATTGTCCTTGTCTGCCCTGCCTTGCCCTGTCTTGGGTGGCCTTTGCATTGCATCGAAAGGTTGGATAGGTAACTCACACTTGGAGACGGATGCGGTACCCGTGCGGGTAGAACGCGCAAACGCGCAACGCCCAAGCCGTGAGGGCTGAAGCGCATGAGAGACTTGGGCTTCCATGGTTACATACATATGTACTCATATCTCGTCAAACATGATACTCCATCACGCTACACAATTACACTGTACATAGAATCTGTCATTGCCCAGAAGGATAAGGACTGCTTGGTGAGCCACTGGGCGTTGCAGATGACAGGAATACTCCGCCCAGATAACCATCTCCAATATGAGATTGGGAAAGGGAAAGGAAGAGGTAAAAATTGAAAAGGGATAGGAGGAAAAGGGAGTAGAACGAAACTTGAGAAACGGACAGAAGACGCCTGCTGGATTTTCTGATGCTGAAGTACAAAGAAAGTAGTCCGGCCGTGCTGTGCATGCAGACGATGGAATGGTGACAGCTTCACCACCGCAGTCCATGATAACAATGCACCATACATAGCAGCTCCCGAAAGTGGCTTCGCCATGCAGCTTCACCATAATAGCAGCTCCCCACAGCTCCCCACAGCTCACCACCCCAGCCACCATAAACAATAACAACAACAACAACTACGCCGCCTTTGAACTCGTCCCCCTCAAGGCCTCCGAAGGCCCCCTCTCGAGCAAATCCGCCTCCTCCATATAAAACGTTCCCTTCTGCCTCTGATACTCTTCATGGAACAACCTCAAAAACGGCCCTGGCAATTGCTGCCCAACATCAATCTTGATCTGGTTATCCTTGCCCGTCCACAAATGCTGTATAAAAGTACCATGGCACGTCGACTCAGACAAAGGGTATCCGTTCGCCTCAGTGCATGGCAACTCCCGAATGTGCGCCGTGTAGTTGTATCGCACGTAGGTGCCAAAGCCGCCCTGGTCGGTCGGTTGTCCGGGCCAGTTCCTGCGAAACCCCTCGCACCCAGGATACGAGGGATTATCGTTGGGACATTTATCCCAGTCGTCCATGATTTTGTGTGTCGTCGGGTTATTCTGTGAGACGATGAAGCCGGTGTTGAGGTAGAGCTTGCCGAACTTGTCCTTGTTGTAGTCGAAGGCGGGGTCCACGGCGAGGGCCATGGCGTTGTTGTCGGGATAGAGTTTCCAGTAGTTCATGAGCCACTCGAATGGGAGGTCGAGGTTGCGGAAGATGGCGTCTGAGTCGAGGTAGATGCAGACGTCGTGTTCTTTGAGAATCTTGGAGATGACGGAGGGTTTCTTCCACGAGGCGCGGCGGTCTTTGGGTTCGACAATGTTGATGTAGTAGTACTTGTATCCATGGATGCGTGCTGCGCAGGTCAGTGGAGGGTGCACAAGTCATGAGGGTAAAGGGGGAGATGGAGCACATGCAAAAATATCAGAGTACGTAAGAGTCAACGTGGTACACCAGGGCAAGGAACGCGAAACAGAGTGCGCATTCTCTACCCCTAGACGCAAACATACCATAGACATAGTGATTCAGCAACCCCAACGACAACCCATGCACACCATGTGCACTACCCCAGTCCATCACCACAGGACCAAAAGCCTGGCCGGCCTCGTCAAACTTCCGATTATCAAGATCAATGATGCACAAGTTTTCCCGCATCGGCTGCTGCCAGCGAGCCTTGGCCGTAAGATTCCATTCAAACGCATCGCGCGGCTTGAACGTAGGCGAGTCCGGCGCAACCGACGGCTTAAACATGTTCTTCAGGTAGAATTCCCGCAATCGGTCGTCCGTGTTCAGGCCCTCAGCGGTCGGTACCGGGTGATCGCTCGCGCTGCCCTGAGGTGTGGCATGCGAGGTAACCGCATCATGCTTGACATTCGTCGAGCTCGAGCTATTGCGACAAGCACGCGAGAATGGACAGTCAGCCAGACTGACCCAATGCATATTCCCCAAGGCAACAACAGCGACAAGAAAAGGCCAAGGCTCAAGCTCTCTTACTCAACGGAAAACTGCCACAATTCCAAATGGCTGTAGGCCAGCCCGATCAACGCCACCACGAAGATGATACATCCCACCAGAACAACCGAGGCCCTGCAGGAGCGCAGCAAACCGCCCAGCATCTCGGGCAGTGCTATCCCCGTCCGCTGAGGGGTATTGCAAAGCACAGAGCACAGGCAAGACAGCCCCGTCAGAGATGGACTTTGTCGTCAAACCAGCCGTGTATCGTGGGCGGGTTAATTGTCTGAACCACAGGTTCGATTCGACAACCTAGGCGATCCTCTCGCTACGACAGCCGTGACCGTGACCGTGACCGTGGACCCTCGAAAT
Organism: Claviceps cyperi; assembly: GCA_018360075.1. Lineage (NCBI taxonomy): Eukaryota > Fungi > Ascomycota > Sordariomycetes > Hypocreales > Clavicipitaceae > Claviceps > Claviceps cyperi. The sequence goes on from SRPQ01000375.1 coordinate 17,772, forward strand.
GATGTCGTTGGGGAGAAAAAAAATCGACTCCGGCAGTCGGCGACGCGCGGCGCATGGCATGTAGCGATTGATTGCGCGAGGTGCGTTGCGTCGTCGTCCCCGTCTGAAGAAGATGCAGCCAGCCAATTCCGATCGGGATTCAGATGCGGCGAGCTGATGTTACGTTAGTCTGTAGATTGGGTGAGGCGAACATGCAGCTCCCCCACCCTCTCAAACTTTCAGTCGATGGATGTAGATTCGCCCCCCCCCTTTGGAAGCCGAGATGGGGGGGGTCCACGCTAATGAAAGAGTGAACAAGCGTGAAAAAAAAAAGGGCAGGAACTTGGGAGGGACGCCTGAATGCGCCCGCCAAGAAAGAGTAAGGGTTCTGAACTTCGAAGAGAAAAGGCGCTATCTTGTCCCGAAGTGGTCAAGCCTCGTTCTGAACTTCGCTTGGATGTGTTGTTTAATTTTATGAGGGGGGGAGTTGACCCCACGAGATCCGGAGCCGGCTTCTGTTCGCGAACCAATCAAGTTGGGCTGTCTGCATCCGCCCGCATAACGCTAGATCTGAGATGTCTGAGACACTGGCACTTGACGCAGTGACGTGGTGGCGTTGGTCGTGTGGAAGGATGGAGCAGTTCGTTCTATTTGCGGGTTGCGTCAAGAGTTATCACTGGGTTGCTTCAATCGGGCGATACTCTTCTCGACGGGCGTTCGTTCTAATCCTACTCACTGGCTCGAGTTTTGCGCCTTCATCGCGCATCGCGAGTCTTCCAGTCAGCTGTCTGATAATCCAGCCGGCCAGCGTCATACACAAGACCCCCATATGTGAAACGATCCTCCTAAGCGTGGAACTATAACTTCTTGTTTTTGTGATAGAGTGGTATATGTACGCAATCCCGACCGGTTTGCGCAAATCCGCCCCCCCCCCCCCCCCCCCCCCCCTCGTCGAATGAGCCACCGCCCAAATCTTGTTTCCAGGCCATGCTGGGAAAGCCACTTATCGCCACCATCTATCCGATCGCGTTTCTCTGATCGATCGGTCAGTGACCAGCAGGGGGTCACCTTCGTCAAATGTGTGGTAAATTACGGGTAGAACATTAAAAGCGAACCACATATATAGGAAGTTGATGATGATGATATGTACAGTGTACACACATGCAAAGAGTTACTACCCAACGATGCCAAAACCAATAAAAGGAATATGCAAAATGTGCCCCAATTGCCGCCAAGACGGCATATCAAGAGGACGCCCAGATCTGCCGCTTTCTTCGACGACGGCAACCCATGACATAAACTCCCCGTTCCCGGCCCTTGCCTCTTCCATGCAAAATCCGTAATCTCTGCCCACTAGACAGAATCTGTAGCGCCTTTGGTCGCTTCATGGGCCTTCTCAGTCCAAGGCCCTCCCGCGCAGTTCCCCTTACGCAAGATCATTTTCATACCGTGACCTCTGCCCCCCCAAAAGAGTCTGCATCGTCTTTCGCCCACTCTTCTTCATGTTCTCACTCCCAGACGGCTCCGGCTTGTGCTCTTCTCCCTCCTTGGGCGGCTCGTTGATGTCGCTGTCTGTGGCGGTGCCCTTCTTCCAGGGCACGACAAAGGGCGGCACAACCGTCAGGGCGCTGATCTGGCCCTTTTGCACGGCGTTGATCATGGCGAGATCGACGGGTCCGGCGAGACCTTCGCCATTGCCCACTGTGTAGAGGAGCTTGCGGGCGCCGTGGAGGGTGACGGCGTAGCCAATCGTGCATACGCTGTACCAGGAGGGGGCGAGAGCGCGGATGTGGGTGTCTTCGTTGACCGAGATGCCCCAGCCTTGGAGTTGCTGGGCAAAGGCTCCGGACATTCTGTGCTTGTTAGTAAGAGATACGTGACGGCACCAGGTTTGGCGAGACGACTGTCGGAGATGTCTCGCGATGCTCAAGGTACCAAAAGGGCGAAGGAGGGGTGCTATACGTACTCGTTCGAGTTTGGCGCAGAGGGATCCTGATACGTCTCGTGCTTGTGCGGCTTCTCTTGGCGGGGAATGTCCCAGCAGGAGCCGATGTATAGGAGATCCCATTCCAGACCTGAAACAGTCAGCCTCGGAGTCATCCTAGTTTTGAAATGTTACTGCAGCCCGACCAACAGGCACAGACGATGCTAGGGCTGCGTGTGGAGAAAGGCAATTGAGACTCAGAAGGGCTGACTTACCATAGGGCGCGTGCTTCAGCTCATAAGGCGTACGGGTATGCTTGCCCAGCTTCGTCTTCTTCATGTGCTGGCTCAATCGCTCAAAAATGTTGTGAATGTCCATGTCCCAGTCCGCATCGTCCTCCACCACTATAGCAGTCTGAATGTTTTCGTCAATAATCCTCTTCCAGACATTCGCGTGACTGCGCCAGCATCCTAGCTGTCCGTCCCGGAGACCCTCGCTTCCAGCTGGCTTGGCCTTGGCGGGGACATCGGTTCCGCTGACCTGAATGGATTTTGTTAGATGATTGCGTCTCCTCTCTTGTCTCGTCACCTCATGTTTTTAAAGGGGGGGGGGGACAGAAACGTACACCAGGTTGGAACGTAAGGCTCACGTTCGTCGTAGAAGCAAGCATGCTCATGATATCCTGTCGATCACTCCGGCTGTCCACGCATTCTCGTCAGAAACAACCCACCACCATGAACAGGATGTCCGCCTCGGAAAGACTCACTTGGGCAAGCTAATGTAAAAGACCTTCTCAAACCCCAGCGTCGCATTCTGGGCGGCCTTGGAAATATCGCCCAGCCGCGGCAACCTCCAAGCTGACTTGTCGGCCAGGAGCCCAAACGAATTCTGGTAGCGATACAGCCATTGGTGAACGAGCAAGAAGGTGCAGAAGATGGCGGCGACACCAATGAACTGAGTCCGGGCTTGGGAACGCATCGCGTCGAATATGCGCCCGCCGTCTGTCTCTCGTTTGTCGGTAAATGTAAATATCTCCCGCGTCGTTTGCGAAGGGGCGAATTCAGTGGAATCGAGACACTGGCGTCTCTGTCGGGGCTTCTTCGTAGATATACCCCCCTACTCGAGTCTTGCGTGCTTTGTGGCGAGAGTAGGGAAAGAGAAAGGAGTGTGTGCTGGCCCTCGCCGAAAATGGCTGCGCTTCCGATGCGCAAGCAATGGGAGGCTCTGAAAAAACCAAACCGCGATGAAATAAGAATAAGTTAAAAGTCAACCGCTCGATGGCTCGGGAAGAGTCGAGTTGTGAAGAAACTCACAAGCAACAGGGACAGCTCGAGAACAGAGTCAAGCGTTGCAAAACTAAAATGAAAGTATGCAATCTCGGAGTCCATGGCCCCGGAATCCAAGAACCAAGGGTATATGAGGCAGATTTAAAGAGCAAGGTAAAACGGCGGAAGAGTAAGCTACCCCCGTTCTGGGCCGAGCCAGGGTCGAACCAGGGGGGGAATGGCGGATGACACTTTGCGCGTGGCTTGTTTGAGCATCGACGATTTCTACGCCAGGAAAGGATTGGGGGGACCAAAGCACTGTACAAACGCAGTGTCGTATCATGAACACAGGTATGTATGTATTCGACATACAGACTGCACAAACGCAATAGACATCATCACTACACATACCAGAGCCGCGCGGATCAGGATGTCTCGCAGCCTGCTCCTGATCCTTTCGTGGACGCCCTCTCCGGTTTGGACCGGATAACGGACCACTCCGTAGTGGATTTCCGGGACGTCCAAGTAGGGCATGTGGAAAGCACTGGCCGATGTTGTCACGACTCGCTACATACATGTACTCCGTAGATTCCTGGGTTGGTATGTATGTACAATGTACTCCGTGGGGACGGACGGATATCCTAGGGGCCAGGAACGTGCAAGTCGCGATTGGCACTTTGTTTCGAAGCCGTGTGGTGTGTGGACGCTTTGATGAAGAAGTCCTTGGCCGGGGTCAGGGACCAGGAGGCAAGGAGGTGGCGTACAACTGCCGCTGCGACGTGAGAGGTCCGAGGCATCCTGCCTCACCTTCATGTGCCGAAAGAGGCGCAACGTGGCCTCCCTTTGCGTGCTGTCTATGGCCACGTTTCCCATGCGTCGCGCGGTATGCTTGCTCCACGCACAGCTGCCCGCAAAGCCTCGCGTGGCTGCTTTTATCGAAGCTCGCAATTCGTAAATGCCTGAAGGGCATTCTGGCTTCTCCGGAGGCGCAGGCGGACGGACATCAGCCGGAATGACTCACGCGGTGCGAAGGAGCGAAATCCTGCCCAAAGTATCTGTGGGCCGGCCAAGGAAGAGACGGTATGTGCACTGTGCTGTCGCGTGCGTGGTCACGTGTGGGGACCCCGAAAGGGCTCGTTTCTGAATCATCGTGTCCATCCTGTTCAGTGCTCGTTGCTCATGTCCAGCACATGCGTGCTGCGAATCTGCGATGATCGTCAGCAAATATACATAGAATGCTTGGCCCGATGCGTGTTGGCCTACTGCACCTACCAGCTGCGGCCGTTTTCTATGGCAATCCCGTCAACGTGACATTTTCACAACTGCCCCAAACGTTGAGTTGATTCTTGCGAGAGAAAAACTCTAAAAAATGGAGATTTGAAAAAAAAAAAAAACTTAAAC
>SRPQ01000376.1:0-22297 GCA_018360075.1 Claviceps cyperi
GAAAAGTGAAATAAATAGGTGTGGTTTTCCAAAATGGGTCCAATTTGGCGTTTCGCGTTATTCACCTGGAGGGGCTGTAGGTATCCTTATCGGCACGTGCCAAGCCATCTGACGCAAAAGTCTCCCCGGCTCATTCTCCAATCCACTTATCAGAATCCGCCAAAAATCAGGAACCCGAATCTTCAAGCAGCATCAAACGACACGCAACATCAAGGACGGGAAAAAGACAACTAACAGAGCGCGAATCTTCCCCGTCGGGTGCTGGACCAAAACGTCGATCAAACACCCCTCGATTGCGAGCCCGCTTCAGAAGCTAAGCGGACGAATCCTCAGACTCCCCTTCCTGGAAGGACAAAAACAACCAAATCACTACAAAATTCAACTGAGCTACCAACCCGGAGCGCGTCTGCGCATTCGCCAATGGCGCAATTCGTCCCCCGCTCGTCCTTCCACATCCCCTCCTGCGTCCCCAAATCCTACTACCCAGGCCTCCACGCCAACAGCATAGAAAAGATCAAAGCCGTCCTCGGCAATGTCGCCCTTGTACTCGAATGCCGCGACATGCGCATCCCGCTCTCCACGCAAAATCCGTTCCTAGAAAAAGCCATCATTGGTCGACAACGAATCGTCGTGTACACCCACGCAGACTACTGCACTGACTCAGCCTACGCGAAGGACACCCTGCGGAAAATCCACGGCCGCAACGACGTCTTCTTCTGGGATAAACTCAAGCCCGGCACGACGGTCAAGCTGCTGGACCGCCTGCGGGAATCTGCCAAGCAACAAGATTCGCTGACGGGCCTGCAGACCATGGTGGTGGGGATGCCCAATGTCGGAAAGAGCTCTCTGGTGAATCAGCTGCGTGAGCAGGGCACGCCGTCGCTCCTGATGAGGGGGTTCAAATCCAAGACGGGGGATGTGGCTGGCGTGACGCGCTATGTTGGGAATTCAGTGCGGGTGATTCTCTCGGCGCCTGAGAAGCGTGGTGTGGCGTCAGGGGTGTTTTGTAGAGATACACCTGGGGTTTTCCAGCCGTACACGGAGGATGGGGAGACCATGATCAAGCTTGCGCTGATAAAAGGCATCAAGAAAAATCTGATACCTGATATGATTCTCGCGGATTATTTGCTGTATCGATTAAATCAGCTGGATCCGGCTGTCTACGCGCACTACTCCCAGCCTACGAATTCTGTCGACGACCTTCTCACAACCTTGGCGAAGCAGCGTGGCATACTTGAGAAAGGCGGCTTGCCTGACATGCAAGCTGCAGCGGAGAAGTTTCTTTCGCTGTGGCGGGAGGGTGCATTAGGCAGATATGTGTTGGATCCGTTGGAGGAGGAGGACATTCGTGAACATGAGCGCAAGATGGCGCAGCCGGCTGTTAGTCTATCCCAGGCGAGAAAGACAGATTTTGGAGTCGATTGGTCAAACAAGGTGGGAGATCCTTTTGCCGATATGAAACAGAATCGGCGATATTAGGCGAGTTACAGCGCCTTGACACTCTTATATCCTGGAGTGAGCTTTTCAAACCAAAAGTCACTTTTTGTAACATGACGACATCTGTGTACATAGTTTTATCACGGGCAGAGCGCAGAAGAACTCTGCCTCATGGGCTCAAGGACGACGATGGACCAAATTCTTCTCGTCAAGCATGTAATTTCAAAATAAAAGCAGATTGTTTTACAGAATTTTTTTCCCGTCCCATATGTGATGGATTCGAGCTTGAGGCTCTTTTCTGGAGAGTGGGGCTGAGATGTAGCGTGCCCTGTGATGGGACGTGACCACGCACAAGATGCGTGTTGTATGTAGCAGGGCGGCTTGTGGATAGGACTTCTTCTTCTCCTTTCTTCTGTATCTTTATCAATATTACTATTGACGCTCGTCCGCAGACGCCCCGAGGCCAGTGAATAAAACCATATGGTAGCTTTGAAGATGCATTGAGTTGCGTAGCCTTACCATCTCAACTTTAAATAGGGGTATATATAGTAGCCAAAAGGAATGAAAGAGTCAAGTATGCGAGCGAGTCAAAAATATGGACAAAGAACCAAGAGTCCAAGAAGAAGAGAACAAGCTCAGGCCGAGGAGAAGAAAAGAAAGAGCAAGAAAACGACAGCAACACGTTTCATCAGGTAGGCAGTCCTTGGTTGTTGCACCCCATGTATAATCCTGGATCGATCACCTGCCTGCGACCGATCTTCGAAGCTTTTGTGGCGATGCAACTGCTCATCTCGTCATGACGGCGTCGTCGGCAATATCACAGCCGGATATGCTCGTTTGCTGCGTCGCCAATCATGCTACATATTCTCAATCCAACGCTGTCATGCCGCATGTGGTCCAAAATCGTTTCCCAGAAAGAAAGCAGAAAAAAGATAGAGGAAAAGGTGCACAACGACCTAAAATGAGTCAAAGTCCTAAAGAGGGCGAAGAAACTTCAAATCATCACGGAACGGCCTCTTTTTCCAACTTCCGTGGACAACAGGATGGCCGATTCCCAACGTTCATTAAGCGTACTGATTCTGCCATCGGACCATATCTCGTGTCAAAACATCCATCATTTCTATGCAATTTAGCCCCTTGAAACGACTGGAATCTGAAGCCTCTGGCGTTTCGCTTTCGCCGACCGACTCTGGCTTCTCTTGCGGGGTTTCCTGTCCACTGGAACCCTGGCTTAAGGGCGCTTCAGCGGCAAGATCGACTTGCGTCCGCGAGATAAACTCCATGATGGCAGCCACACGACGCTTCATATCGAGCATACTCATCTTGTTAGCCATATTTGCCTTCGCCTTGGAGGTCTTGTGATCGTTTGCGGATGACTTCGAGTGCCCCGTGGTAGTGGCTTCATCCGCCTTCTGCATGTCCTTTGATGAGGAACGAGCAGGTGAGCCCTCGTCGCGATCACGATCTTTCGTGTACTGGCTTTTCCCCTTGGCTCTTCTGCTGCTTCGAGCTCCTCGTTTATGAGAGCTACCACTTATGGGATGGCTCGTGGGCGGAGTGTCTGGAGCTGGAGCTAGTGAAGGCGAGTCTTCTTTTCTTGGTGACTCCGCCTGTTGGGCTGACTTGGCAGTTACCAAAGCTGTCTCTTCGGGAATTTCCGACTCTGCAGGTGAGTGATAGAAACAAGGATCAGTAAAAAGGTAAAGCAGACTTTGAGTGAGGCTCAACAATACCATCTGCCCGGCGACGTTCAGCCCGCCCCTTTCGCTTGCTTGCGGCCTCTAGTCGTTGACGGTCCTTGTCTTCCTTTTCGGATCTTTCCCGCTGATGTCTATTGGATTTCGTTTTTTTGGGACCGTTCCGTCCTTCCGTTTCGTCATCAGAAGCATCGCCGTCCACACTTTCGGCCTTTTCAATTGGTGGCGATGCAGATTGAGACCTTGTACGTTGGCGCTTGACACTCAAGTTGTTATTCCTGTAGAGCCTGTTAGCATCACGGGAGTGTATCGCCGTGATTGAACGTGATTGAGCGAACTCACTCTTCACTGTCACTTCTACCCCGTTTAGCTCGCCGTGTTAACAGCAAGTCGAGTGCATCCTGGCCGCCTTCTCCTTTGCTGGCTTCTATGGCTCGGCGCAATTGTTCGTCATCGTAGGCGGCATCGCGGCTATTCATTGTCGAGCGCCTTTTCGAAGACTGAGTTGCCGTGCTTGGGCGAGAACTTTTCGATCCACTTTTGTCGTCTTTCGCGATTGATGTGGCTCTGGATGTGGTCCGCGATTGTCTGTTCAGGGGAAGATATTTCGAATATTTTTGTCTGCGACGCGTTTGTGTCAGTAAAAGTATGGCATCGTCGATTCTTCACTGCCAAAGTAGCAACGGGACTCAAGTAACCCCTTTTGGCAAAGCCACAGATCGACTTTTCATAGCTACAAAGGAATAAAACTTACCCATTGGCCGCGGCATGCATCTTGTGCAAATCTTGACGACACTGCTCACAGAAATACTCATCTGGTGAACTTTCTGCACTGAAGATCCCTACACAAGCGCCGTGTTGCCAAACTTTGCAAACATCGCACTGGACGAAGAAGCCAGTAACTTCATCAGTAAGCTCTATGGCAGCAAAGATATCGATGTCGGGACCGTCGACCGGAGGAGGGCCAGGGTAGTCTTCCGAGCCACAGAGGCAGCGGACTGCCTCGTCCTCGTCTTCTTGCATATCGTCACTGTCATTGACCATGTCGAGAGTATCTACTCGTAAGTTCTGATCGCTATCGTCGACTTGGCCGCGTTTGCGTCTCCTTCCGAGAAGAGTATCATCAAAATCGTCAAGCGGCTCGGAAGAGAGGGAAAGGCGTGGAGTCGACTTGTCTGGCGAAGGCTTATTGGCCAATCTGGTGCTTCTTTCTGAACGTCCGGATGTCCCCGATGATGATGAAGATTGTAGGGGCTGAGAATTGGTCGCGCGAGCTCTCGAAGATCGCCGAGGCGACGGAGGTGCCATTGAGGGAAGGCGTGCGCGAGGGGAGCAGGCGGGCGGGACGGCAATGAGTAGAGAATTGTGTGGACCGTAACTCGGCGAGAACCAAAAGCTGACGGACACCAAATTCTAAGATGGAGAAGTCTGTATCGTAAAGATAAGAGATCCGTTCTTCAGGACGGGAAAACAGTCGAGCTCGGAGGTTGTGAAAGGTAAGTTATGAGGTCCCCGACAACACTGAATGAGGAGTACGATTGCGAGCTGGTGACAAAGACGAGGACGGTATGAGGCAGGAACAGCAAGTCAGTAATAGGAATTGACAAGTTGTCATGACGTATAAGCAAGAGGACAAGACAATGCGCTCATGGCAGGAAATGGGAACGCAAAGGAGGGGGGGGAAGACGCGAAGAAGACGAGAGTCGAGGACTCTGGACCAGAGGGCGGGCCATGCATGGCCCATGGCCCATGGCGGAAACACTGGTCAGTCAGTCTGCAGCTGGTCTGCACAAGCTGGACGCAGAAGAGGCAGGAAGGAGTAAAAGGCAGGCGGTGGGCGCCTTGTGTCCTGTCATCTGTGTCAGCACCCGAGCGGGAGGAAAATGCTCGGCTAATCCATCGCACCTACAGGCGGTTGCGGCCATTGTCCACGCGTCAGTCAGTGCCTAGGTAGGCTGTAGATATGCCCATTGCCGAGCCCTCTTATCAATGGCCCTGGGCCTGTTCTGGTGTTGGTGAGCATCGCATGTCGAGGACAGGGATCAATTGTAGTTACTTGACGTGATGAAAGCCCAAACACTTGATGCTGTCTAGACTCCCAGTCGGCGTTCTCAACACTGAACAGTTGGGTTGGGGATGGTGGGGGCTTTTGTGGTTGCTATTCTGTTTTTTCTACATTCTTGTTTTCGTCGAAATTTTGTGGTTTTGTTTTTCGACCGAAGTCGCGCACCGGCGCCTTCTGCGACATTCTCCCCCAACAGGAGATCAGACAATTACTGCCCGCTGCGGGCCATGACACCAGACAACGCTGCTGTAATCGGCGACAGCAGTGGTTCACTTTCTCTTATTTTTCTTGATTAGTACTAGATAGGTGTTGTATGTAGTGCACCTAGCCTTAGACCGCCTACTCGCCCCAAGGGAGGCTCTGCGGAGGGGCGCGCTGCCCCCACTGCCGCGTCAATCAAACTATCAAACTATCAAACTCAACACTGAACAGCCCTTCCGCAAACTCTGGCGGGCAAAATGCTTAGTAATATAGTTGACTCACGAGTCGCAGGTACATCCAGGTGGAACACCTTCCCAGGGCTGCCATTTGTGACGAGAAGCATACAGCCAATTGTTGCATCTGTGACGAGCTATTATTCTATTCTCTTTGTTTGCTCCAAGTCTAGCTTTCTCCTTCTGTTCCTCTCTTCTTTTCGACCTTCGATCCTGCTCTGTTTTGTCTCCTTCGAGTCTCAGTCAGGCATTGTGCGTCCCATTTGTCGGTCCTCGCTCGTTTTGGTGCGCTGGCGGTACCCCCCTCTTCCCCTAATGCTTCTGTTGTTTGGTAGCGACCTTCACTCTTTGCAATCTCGATACTTCCACAGCATCAGCTCATCTTCTTGAGTACCTAGGTACCACTTGAAGTAGCGGCCTTGATACAAGTTGTAAAGAGCTACCGGAAACGTCGTATCGATCTAGCAAGCCATATATCTTGACAAGGACCTGGCACCGCCTCTGGAGCCCAACTCGATCGAGACGACGTCTTTCTGATACCGACATTTGAGGCTCGAGCAACCTACGATACATCACGACGAATTTCTGGTTCCGGAAAGTCGACGGGCTCTGCAGCCGCAGCAAGTCGGACTGTCTCCTTCACGCGGCTGCCATCCCGGCTGACTGCTGCTTTCCTCGAGATTCGGGCTTGCTCCTGCGGGGTGTGCGGTTTCGGATCAGCATGTTGAATGGGTATGTTTCTCCCTTGGCCAACGCCGGCCTTTTGCTCACAAACACAATTTACCACTGAACAGACAAGTTTATCTGTTTCCCCTCTGGCTCTTATCTCCATCCTCTATTGAAGTGCGGGGCAGCGCCTGATCATGACTGTATTGTCTTCTTCCTGGTTTCGCTATGCCTCGTCCATCAGACAACACCTTATACTTCCGGGACTCATTGCTACAATCGCTGTTGGCTGGCTAACATTACGGTCTCGCCATGGCCGAACAGGTCGAAGTCAGATGATGTCACCAGATACCGTATCGTCTCTATTTCCAGACCGGCCAATACGGCCGCTGCCGAAACGTCGACTCCGCGAACGATTGTCCCCAGAAGTCGCTAACTCCATCTCGTATCCTTCATCTGCACCGGACACTCTACCTTTGTTTCATTACCTTCCTTATTCATTGAAAGATGAGAAAAGTCCCTTTACCATTAACGTCTCAATTCCGATTCGGGCCTCCGATGTCGAGGACAACGAAGGAGCCAACGCGTTGTCACGAAACGACCCTCCCGTCGACCATCTGAGAGAAGAGTACTCGAAACATAGAAGCCTGCTCATGACTATATCTCGAACCGAAGCTCTTTCACCCCTGTCACGAAGTAGCCGAGAACCGTCTCGACAGGAGCACGCTCGACACGCAGGAACCCAGGCTACCCAAGCACAACACTCTGCGAACTCGTCGGTCGATGGCTATGACGCATTCGAGAATACCAATAACAAGAAGAAAAGAAAGATACCGTCAGCTGGAGACTTGTCTGTCAATGGTTCCCACGGACTTGGCAGTGAGATCAGTGCTCTTGCCCTGTCTCCGGGTCTAACAACACCAGGCAGTGACGATCATCGTGATACAGACAGAGCTCATAACGGATCCTCAGGCAATACTTCGTCGACCGGATATCCTGGTAATGGTCAAGGCTTCTCAGGACCTGGTCGGGGCAGGCTCGGACGTCCCAGAAACGGCCGAAGCCCATTGCGGACGATATCCGATTGCCACAATACCTCTTGGCCGACCCGGACACCGAAAGGCGGAGCAACCCAATGGCAAACAGGTAAGTTCCTCCATGCTGACGCCATCTTTTCCGTCTCAATTTTCATCTTCGAGTTAGAAGAGGGTGCGGGGTTTTCTGGCCTCTTCCCTACAATACGGACGAAGAGGCCATTCACTTCTGGCACCCCAGATTCAATCGCGGTTTATTGTAGCTCCGCTTGTTTCATCTACTACATACTTTCTGTTGAATCATTTGTCTTACTAATGGCAAATGACTGCAGCGGCCGAAGCTGGTGGTGGCATCATATCCAGTGCCATTGCCAATGCCGGTAAACTTCCACCACAAGGGCATGAGAACATAAGCCTTCTCGAGCAACATTCCCTTTATTCTAGAGATTCAGCGACTTCGGGGCAATTTACTTTCACGTGTGATTCTCAAGTGCCAGGGGCTGTTCAGTGGCCGGGTAAGCTTTCCACACGCCTCCAAGGCTACAAGGCTACCGCATGCCTATTTTGGTCATCGCTGACGTGGTATACCAGGCAGCTTTCCTCGTCCGGATCTCCTTCCTCCGACTTCGGAACTGGTATCCACCGCGAACACAAGCAACAACACAAATAACGATGCCAACAATGCCACACACGCTCAGTCACGTAGGAGAGCTCGCCGCCGCCTGGAGAAGGATTTGGCATTGGCGGCACGCGAACGAAAATATGCAGCAGCTGATGAGTTTCACTACAACCCACCCAAATTGGAAGATCTTTGGATCTGCGAGTTTTGCGAATATGAGCGAATATTTGGCAAACCTCCTCGCGTCCTGATTCGAGATTACGAGCTCAAGGATCGCCGTCAACGTCAAGAAGAAGCTGAACGCAAACGTTTGCTGGAAAAGGCCAAGGCGAAGAGTAGGAAGAGTAAGAAGAGTGGCAGAGGATTGAACAGGGGAGTCTCGAGCGGTCAAAACTCTGATGAACATGTCCCGGCAGACCTGACAGAGGATCAAGACAGGTTGCCATTACATCATGGCCACAGTCAGTCGACCCAGTCTGATGATGAATACGACGAGGAACCTGATGATCATGGCAATTACCGCTCACCTGGACGAAGGAAACCACCAGGCGAAGAGTCTGGCAACGTGGAGCGAAACCGAGCAAAGACTTAGTCAACACGCAATTCTTGGCGTCGCCTCGTTGCGTGGTGAAGAGCCGCGATCATGGCGCCCATGTGTGATGACATGTATTTGATATCATCGATAAGGGAACCAGGTCTGCGGAACTTCTGGAAAATGATTGAGCATAAAGCCCGATCGGTGAGGGTAGGGCTTTACGTGGTAGAAGACGAGCCTCTAAGTTTTGATTGAAACACGGTGTCAGAAGACGTCAATGCCAGACACGGCGGGCCAGTCTGTAGAGGACAATCTCGGTGCGAGAATTTGTCAGCGCTTGTCTGTCTTCAAGTTTGGCCTTAACTTAGTATCTAGGCTCTTGTTGACACCTTTTACGTTATCACCATCATGCCCACAGGGAGTGCCAATTGCCAAAGTGAAAGAGAGCCGATGATTGGATAGCAATTCCAACCGCGAGTGTAACAAGACAGTTCAAAGCGACGTATCTGAAGAGAAAGCAATGCGGGTAGGTAGGTGCTGGATGTGCAATGTACATAGATGGGGCCGGAGCCTTGTGAAGCCGGATTCCAGACAGTTAAGCTACATTACAGGCTGTTTAGCGGATGCAAGAGCATGGTGTCTATGGAGAAATTCATGGAGGAAGCTCTCAAAGCAGCCTCTCAAGCTGTTGGTGAAGCAGGTCTCGGAGAGTATGTACATATCTTGAGAGTCTGGTGGTGGGGGCAAAGGCCGAGAAGAACTCTTGTGGAGAGGCGGCTGAGTTCCGACCGAGCTCCTCCTGCCCAGTTGCCCAGAGTTGTCGTAATGAGATTATGAGTGTCGTCATGGCGGGGCTGGATGGGCGTGTCATGTACCCGTATGTATTAATTGATGTATGTACTCCGTACATACATCAATATTTGCTGGCACTGGCCAACGCCGCACCAACTTCCACCAAGCGCATTCCGTCGAATGGCGTCTGTTAGACTTTCGGCCGCGCCCCGTCCCATCTGCGCAATCGCAGACCTCATCATCATACCCTCCCTCCTTCGTCGCCGATACAACGGCCGGGTCGACCCTAATACCCTCTTCCGACTTCTTGACCCGCCGGCTTCATATCATTATTCATTAGATACCTACTCATCTACTTTCTGCATCGCTGCCGTCCGACATGCTCCACGACGGCCACTTCGACGTGCGCTAGACGTCACTTCATCGTTCCCCCCGAGCTTCTCTTCAGCAGCATTTCCTTTCTCATCTGATTTGTCTCTCTCGCCTTCTCTGTCCATCTACTACCGGACTCTCATCTTCTCTTGCAATCAATATTCTTTGCTATCTTTTTCGCGAGGTCGTCTTGCTCTGACCCCCAAACATCACACATACCTACATACCTCTTGGCTTCCATGCCCACGTGCTGCTGCTGAGAAAGCATCCCCTTGCTATCGGACGCGGGCCTTCACTCTCTCGTCGTCCCAGTCACGATGTTTGGAGGCTCACGAAGGCGGCACCTCTCAGCCCAAGTAAGTTGCGCTCTACTGCATACATGCAGCCCCCTGAGCCATATGCGCGCCGCGCGCATGGCCTCGGCTGTCACGAACGTCGTAATAAGTCGTCCACTCGAAAAAAACATGCTGATCGTTTCTTCGCCAGCCCTTAACCAGGGAAACGGCAAATCCAAATGCCGCGACCGCAGCAGCAGCGGTGTTCATGAGTCGCCGCGACTCCACCTCGTCTTTGTCTTCGGCCGCTGCCGCTGCCGCTCTCAGGGCACGGCCAATGACACCGACGAACGTCGCAGAGGTACAGTCAAAGAGAGCCAGCAGGAGGAGCTCGTCTGTCAATATCTCCAGCGGGAGTGCGAGAGGACGTCGCCCACTCATCAGAACCCCCAGTGTGGGTCCGATGATGGAGCGAACTTTCCGCACACCCTCACCGGGTCGCAGTCCGGCTCCAAGGGAGCATGTGCCGCCCATCCCCGCGATGCCCAGTGTTGACCAGATTTTGGCCAACAGTCAAACTAACCGCCAGATCAAGGGCTCCAGGAAAGTTGCCGTACAGACCCAACCGTTTAGGACCGCAAGCCAGAAACTCAAAGATGGCGGGCAAGCGTCTTGGTTTGCTGCTGCGACCGCTAGCGATGCCAAACCTCGAGCAGATCATGCAGCGATATATTCCCCAACGTATGTTTCTGAGTCACGTCCTGGTAGCGTCACCCCCTCCATCAATTTTTCTTACCCTCGAGCTAGGGCGTTGTCCCCCGCGTCTTCATCTTCGTCGCTCGCCGAGCATACTCTCGTATACGATCCGAATTCTCGACGAATGGTTCCTAGATCTGAGTTTGCAGGCCACTTTCAAGATGGTGGTCGCCATGGAGTGGACGATGGAGCGGAAAAGTCAAGGAAGACGAAGAAGTCTACCGTCTTGAATAAAACTGGCTCGCATCTCTCCCAAGGTACCGTTAATGGGAGGACCAGGGCTCCTGTCTTGGATGAAGTAGCAAAGAAGGACCGCGCTCTCCAAGTTGAACTCGAACCGAACACCAGCCCGGCACTAACGCATGCATCTTCTGTGGTCTCCGCAGGCGACATGACTCCACCCGAACATACGGTGCCAAAAAAGAAGAAAAGTAAAAGCAAGAAAAGGAAGCAGCAGCAATCTTCGGCCTCGGAGCAGACAGGAGCTGTGTTCGCAGATCAACAACCAATGGAGAAGGCCGCGATTGTCGAAAGGCCTCTACTTGTCAAGAAACCGTCCGTAGTAAAGGAAGAGTCGCAGTTTGAAGAAGCAAAGGTGCAAAAAGAGCTCGCAGCCTCTAGTATAGCCTCTAGTATAGCCCCTGGAAGCTCTAGGACGCCGCAGTCAATCAACCAGACACCGGGAAACACAGCCGAAAAGAAGAATCGTCGCATCAGGGTTCAATCCGAGAGTCCGGCCCGATCCGCCCATTTCCGTAAATCTTCCGTCGATCAACTGGTTGTCAAGCATGTACCACCGGCCCGATCTGTTTCTCCTCGAAAGTCGGCTTTGAAACTGGGCGCGTATCCCAGGGGCGTATCTCCGTCTGACGATGGCTCAGATGTTTCTGGCGGTCGTGCATTCGGTCATCACGACAATGATGAGGCAGCTCCTTCGCGCAAAAAGAGCGTGCGAGTAAGCTGGGATGATACAAGCACCATTATCGTTGGCGAAGCTGCGCAACCTCAGGATGTAGAGTCCACCGCACACCCAAGTCCTCAAGCCAAGAAACCATGGCACAGCGTTGTTAGCAAACTTGGCAGAAAGGAAAGCATCACTATAGCTGAAGACGAAACCATGACCCCTCGTCCGGCTTTGCCTTTGTTTGGCAGCATTCGTGAGAAAAAGGCTAAGGAGCCAGAGGAGCGGCCACTGGTTCGTCCCCACGACCACCATACGTCTACGGCCACCGCCGCTCTAGGCCAATCTACAGATGTCATGATGGGAGCCGATTTATCGCAAGATCTGGCATCGAGGAATGCTGCTAACATCTCGAAGTACCGTGAGCCTCTAGCAGCCGTTCTGCCCTCCATCGAGAGAAAGGAGGACCAACGCGCCATGGCAGAGAGCTCGGATGATGACTACGATTCCGATGCGACTACTGATCTCGAGGATGGCACAGAGCCAACGTCTGTGGCCCGATCGAGTCAAATCACAGATGTCGGTCCTGTGACATCGCGCCCAGACATGATGAAGCTATCCGAGGCGGATGACGTCGTTCCCACCATCTCGATTTCACATCCGAGCCCCTGCGCTGCTGTCAGCTTTTCTGATGCTTCCCTTGCCGGAAGCTCATCCACTGTCCAATCTATCTTCTGGGACAAGACACGCGATGATGATGATGACGACGAATCAGACGAATCCGGACTGTCTACACCAATCCGACCTGAGGAACCTGTTGCTGCCGGTGCTAGCATGGCCAATATAGAAGAGGAAGAGGAAGAGGAAGAAGAAGAAGAAGAAGAGACGCCGGCTGATCGATTTAGCGACGCACCTGAGACTTCTGGAGCGATTGATGGCGACGAATTTCCCTCTCTGGACGCGGTCGTCGAGAGCACTACCATTAAAGAGGATGGCAAGAATGAGGTTGTAGGGAAGCCGGAGAAAGAGAAGGTGAACAAGGACGACTCAGCACAGCCGGGTATGGGCACTACGGAAAAGATAGACATGTCCTGCCCAGACGACTGGGAAAATGCAAAAGCATATTGGAAGAGCTTGTCTATTGATAAACGCCGTCAGCTTGAGATTGAGGCCCTGTCCGAAACAGGCGAGGTGGCAGATACTCGAAAGAAGCCAGCACACGCTGGGACAGTTGTCACTGCCCCGGCATTGAGTAGTGAAAGATCATATCAAATTCCACCAGGCACGCGGTGGGTGGGGAAGGACAATAGTGATGATGATGACGACGATGAGGATGAGGACGACGAAGGATTGCCAGAGCGGAATGCAGATGCGATTGAACGCTCCGGACGAGCCTCTTCATTTGCAAGTCAGGCCAAGGGTGTTCCGGATGCCTCCAAATCAAAGAAACGCACGTCAATGCGTCAATCTTTGCGTCAAGACCCTCCTGGCCCGTCTCCACCAGCAGATACGAGCTCAGAACGGCCGAGAGGGATAAGAAAGTCAATGAGGAATAGGACAGCCAGCAATGATTCCACTGCGAGACGAAGAACCGCAGACACATCTACTCCAAGGTCGGCATCCGCATATCCCACAGCAGCTGCGCGACAGTCGTTGCGCGCCGGTAAATCGAATGGCGATACTCTCCGGTCGACATCCAGTTCTAGGAGGCCCGCCTCATATCAGCAGCCATCCACAAGGGGTCTCGCAAAAGGCCACAAACATAACATGTCATCTGACGATCTCACGTCTTCGGCAACCAGTCGACCTACCTTGCCACGTCGTGGCTCTGACGACAGTGAAAGTAGTTTCAAGCGCCGGCGGTCTGTGTCAGTATCAGCGGACAGCCGTCATTTCCGAACGTCGATGCGGTCAAGCTTGCATGAGACATCTTCACCTTCGAGTCCTTCCAAGCGCTTCAGCTTGCGCTCTCTCTCTCCAACAGGCTCCTTGCCTCCTGGTGGTACTTCATTAAGTGGCGGACCTGGCCGTATGCGCCAATCGCTACGAAATCGGACGACATCGCCCGAATCACGCTTCTCCATGGGCAGTTTCAAGAAAAGGCCCGCGGGAATAGGGCTTGGCAGAAATTCAAAGAGAGAAAGCCGATTTGCCGACTCGAGTGACGAAGAAGACAATGGCCCCTCACTGTTCCACAGCCGGTTTTCTGATTCCAGCGATGGTGAAGAACCCGCACCGTTGCCAAAGAGCAGTGGGTTGCCCAAGTCTCTTCGCAAAGGCAATTCATCGACACACAATTTGCGAAATCACAGTATGGTGTCATCAGATCTCTCTGATGACGACGACATCGTACAACAGGCCAGGCGTAACGGAATTTTGCCTAGTCACGGCACTTTAGAACCCCTGCCGCAGAACGACAGGTCTCGACCTGCTACCCGCCGAGGTAGTATCATGTCTATTCTTCGTCTCAAGAAGGGTACATCGGACAAGATGCCCATGGAGACGGGGGAGACTACGGCAGGACAGAATCCCTCGCGGAGACCCGAGGACCTAGCCCAGCTTCGCAACCACTCTTTCAATCAAAGTGGTCCAAGTTGGCCGCTGCATGATGGAGAAGACACCGATGCAGAAAATGGCAGGCCAAAATCGCCATCCCGACCGTCCACCGCGGGCGGCACCCCAGCTGAGTCGAAGAGAATTTTATTCTTCGGGCGCCGTGCCCGGGTTGATACCGACGAACCTGTTCCTTCAATTCCTGCCGCGCATTCTGAGGCCGACAAGGACAGTCAGCAACTCCAACAAGCCAAAAAGAAGAAATTTAGTGCGCTGAGGAAGATTTTCGGCATTCACGATTAGACAGCGTGGTGCTGTATCATCTGGTGGCAGTGTGGGATGTGTGCCGTGCGAGTTTGTGGTTTGATCGGGGGGAATATGACGTAGATGGACTGACAGCTCATGGAAGCTGTAGCCTGTACAGCAAGCACCTGGCCACTCGGGCTCTTTTCCTTGTTCTTTTTTTCTTCCGTCTCACTTTTGTTGCCACCTCCCTAAGTTTTACGAGTCTCATCTGTTCGGATTCGTCTTCTTTTCTTGTCATGCTTTTCCAACGCGGCTGCATCTACGGCCCGTGGACTGTTTCCTCTAATGCGCATGTTTGTTTGTAAATTGTTTGGACCCGGTGCAGCGACCTGTTTCTCTCTTTTATTGGTATTGAACATCCCAGGGCGTTGAACGTGAAAAGATCCTGCTTGCTTGTCGACTATTATTTCCACTTTTTTCTTTGTTTTGTGCGTATCTCTCTTTCGGACACTCCTCTTCGTTTGGCGTTTGGGCTGCCATTGGAACATAGAGAGGTGTACCGTGTGGTAGTTGGTCCACGCAGGAGGGAAGAACTTGAGTCCTTCTGAAGAGAGATTTGTCTGCTACCTCGCGGTAACATTACTGACTAATTGATCGGTTTGTACTACAAAATACCACAGAATAGACGCCGTCGGCTGAATATAGAACAGATGGGTGCATAATCATTTGGTCACTAGAAAGAGGGCGCCATGTATTTACTGGATTATGGAGCAGTTGGGGCGGTCTGTGAGATTGGCCCGAAATAATAATAATGTACATAGTTATGTACTCTTTCGATTGTTCAGATCTTTCCATGTAGCACCAATGACTCCATTGAGTAATCCAATGTCACCTTGACCGCACCAAGTTTCCTCTAGGAAAACTGCATACTTGATGGTACGTACCCGGCGTAGGCTCGGCCTTCATTTTCGGAGAACAGAGACCGGTGCCGTTATCCTTTGCCCAGGAGAGCTCATGGTCTATATTCATTAACTGTCACTAACTAATGACTGAGTTAGTTACTTTTTTATTTTATTTTATTTTTTTACAAAAGAGCCTAGAGCTCGCGCAGCCGACGTCTTGATAAACGCGGGGGTGTTCATGCAAAATTAGAAGAGCTGCTTACTCTAGCACTGTACATACTTGTTTCCTTGATGTCTGCGCAGATGAAAACGGGCTCAAGATGATGGAACACGAAAGACTGCGAAAATGCTGACACATATTACGACAGCAACAGAAACTGGACTGTGATCGAATGCTCACGCACAAACGATAACTGGCAATGACAGTGCAAAGGAAAGTGAATTGTTGGCACTGTCATGAAAGCGCAAAAGAAACTGACGGTTTGGTCACATGGTCTAATTGTAGCACAAAAAAGTCTTGGCACTGTTGTACAAGCACGAAAGAAGCCGAACCGAGGCACACGTTAGAAGTAAGTAAGCACAAAAGAAAGCTGACAGGTCAGCACACGTTCTGAGAGCACAAAAAGAAACAAAAAGATTGGCACATGTGATAAAAGCACCCTTGTATTACGTGTATTACGTGTCAAGGTACTCCCGTAGCCTGTAGGAAGGTAGGTAGGCAGTCAACCAGGTATCCCACCCCACCCCAACCTGATTAAATTTGACAGAGACGTAACGTTACTTCTCGCCACTCAAAGCTGAGCTGAGCTGCCCTCGCTTCCAGGCACCATCCATCGCGCAAAAAGTCATCATCAAAACAAAGAAAATAGACCTGTCGCTGCCGCTGCAAGAAGGAAATTCGACAGACCGGGCATCGACTCGGCGTGCGACTGGTCCTCGCATGGCGTTTCGGTGCCCGGTCTCTCCGACAAGGTCCAATAGAAGTCGAAGGAGAAAAACGAACGTCTCTGCGCTACATGTACGCAAATCCATGGTAAGATGAACAAAAGTGCAGGGAATATTGAAGAATTGAACAGTGATCAAGGTGGACACAAAACATAACACATTTCGCACGCTTTCCGTTTCCCTCTTTGGGCTTTTCTCTTCTTGTTTGTAAAGTTCGGGGTTGCCCTTTTAAATTTTCGCCGGAGCATGAGTAAATCAACAAAAGATAGAGCAGCAATCAACAAGTACACGCGCTAAATTCAGGACTTAGGTAGCAAAACGAGACTTGTCGCCAGGACGCGAGTTTTCTCGCTCCAACAGGAGCCTCAATTGGCTCGCAGTCCTGCCCATGGGCACTCTGGCGCCCTGGCTGGGCTGAGTGGCTACCATGCGTGACTCTCTCATGGAAGCGGCCAGCGGACGAGGAGCAAAGCCGGCGAGTCCTGCTCGGTGATCGTGGACCCTAGACACCGGCAGAGACCCGCCTTGGTCTATGATCTGTCCTTGGGCTGCAACGTTTGTGGTCGTTGTGGTTGCGCTGGTGAACAGACTCTGGACCGAGGTCCTACGTCCACGGCCGTTCTGAGTCAGGGATCGGGCGAGGAAAGACGAAGAGTCGGAGACGGAGCGAGTGCCGGACGTATTGTCCGCGTCAGTTCGAGCCATCGGGATGGATCGGTTGGAAGCAGGTGACCACAATGCAGATAATTTTCGTGACAATATTCTGGACCAGTCGCTGCTTACTGGTCTCGCCACTGCTGGTTGCTTGCCTGCTGCCTTGGCACTGAGCTTGGATTGGACACATGTCTGCGCGCTATTGTCCTGTTCCACTGCCCGCGGCTGAGATCCTGTAAAACACGTCGAGCACTCTGGTAGGGCTGTTCCATTCTGTGGTGGTTTAGCCGGCTTCGACGGGGCTTCTATCGCAAGCTGCGCACGTTGAGCATTAGCCTTGACGGTGTGGCTTTGGCGATGACTGCCTTTTCTACCTAAGGCTGGACGCGTTGGCGTGGGCGTTATTATTGCCGCCGTCTGCTGCGTCGTCGTGGTGGTGGATGGCGCTGGAGATGTGAAAGCTGGGAGAAGCTTTTGCGTCGCAGGCCTCGTCTTGGTTGACGTCGTGGACGTATTTTTGGTTGCTGATGAACCAGCATGCGTCTCCTTTGCTTCCTCACGGGCAAATACTGGAGGAGACGCAAACCGAGCGGTTGGACGGTGCCCGGGAGCATTGGGGCTCCGAGACTTCTTAAGGATCGGATGCGACGGTGGAGGTTTTGATGCACTTCCTGACATGCTTCGCACGGCCAGTTGGTTTGACTTCGTTCGGGGGGCCTCCGGACGATTCTGTGCCAAGCCTTGTCTGCCATTGGCGTGTGCGACGATGAGCTGTTTGGTAAGAGGTGGAACCTGGAATTTGACTGTCAGCGACAAGGAAGCCTAGAAGCCAGAGGACCGAGAAAAAAAAAAATCAAACTCACATCAGGGCCTTCCCAGCGATTGGCAGGTCCATGTAGGGGAACAAAGGCACGGCCAACGGAAATGTTCTCGTACATGTTGGCCAGTACGCGGCCGCTCAGAAACTTGCGATCACTACCCCAGACCTGCCACCAAAAGTTTTCGAGTCGGCGGGCTGTAGGATCTTTGAGTTTCTTGTTCGTTGTTGTATAAACTGACGCAAAAAGTTACGTAAGTTACAAGGCCAAGAGCAGCCAGCACTGCATAAGCCAGCTCTTCTCCGAATCTCTTGGGCCCGGGGGAAAAAGGCAACGTACCATGCCAATATTCCCATATCTTGGTGGCCGGCACGATAGGATAGCTGGCGACTTCTTGATATATGTTCTTTGTATTCACCACAATACCTTTAGGTAGTATCATGGCTACACCCGAGTCCATCTTGGCAGCAGCTGAGGCTCGGACAAGCGATGCAATGCGACCCTGTGGATATTACCAAAGCCTAGTATAGTAATACAAGAAAAGAAAAACACACAAAAAATAAATCAAGATATATGCAACTCTCAGCACCTTGTGACACTATGTCTAGCTGCAGCCGGTCATGGTGGCCAAAGCGAGGGAAGCGGTCCAAAAGAACAAGTAGTGCTAGGTATGGAGAGTAAACGACACAAGGACGCTGGAAGCGAAGGCAAAGGCAAAGGCCGAGGCGGCGGCCAAGGCGAAGGCCAAGGCGCAAAGTCAGCGCCAATGGATCGTGCAGGTCTGACGATGGCTGGTGTTTGTGGTAGGCAGTCGTCGTCGCCAGGTAAGCGAGGGAGAGCGCCGCGCGACAATTCCGAGTCGAGAAGGGGAGGAATTTTCAATTGCCGCGGCGCGCGAGACAAGGCGGTTGGGTGGTCGGTGATGGTGGCCAATGTTGGTGGTCGTGGTTAAGATGTTGGCGACAGAAGAATTGGTGGTAAAAGGTGCGGTGACGGGGTTCGGAGGAGTTGGTCGGCTGGAGTGCGGCTGTGGTGACTCGCGAGGCGTTGAGCGAAGAGTGGAGATGCTGATGCTGGGAACTTGGGAAGCCAGGGCCTTTAAGTACCTAAACAAGGGAGATACAATATCAAGCCGAGCTGTCAAGCACGGGGCGAGGCTGGCAACAGCTGGCACAGCGCATCACACGCCCCAAAAGTGGTGTCAGACAGACCGATCTCCAGCTATTGAGCCGTGACAGCCTGTCAATTTCGCCCTCTCTCCCGCCCTCCCTTCCTTCCCTACTCCGTAGGTACATATTGCGGGAGACCGGCGGGTCGCGGAAGGAGCACACCGGACGATTCGCCTGCCACTTGCACCGTGGATGTCGCACACGTTGTCACAAGCTGACCTCGGTAGACGCGGTGCATTTCCATCCGTCAAGGTACAGGCGGCATGCAACGTAGAGACAAAAGGGGGGTATTGTCGCAGGGTGCGCCGCATGGTCGGTCTCGTGGCCATGGCAGCGCCTGTCAGGGCAATCCGGGGACCAGCCAAGGGACAGCCCGGGGAAAGGGGTGCGTAAGGCCGGGCGCAATGATCAATCCGGGGAGCGAGGCAACCATTCAGCCCTATGTGTGTACTTCTGGCTGTATTGCGACGATGACCACCTTCGGAAAAGAAGGATAGGAAGGAACGGAGCCGGCATCATGCATGGAACGTGAGTCCGTGACCAACCGGAAAGCGCGGGAGCCAACGCAGCCGCGCGCAAAGGTCGCCAGCTGCCCAACACCTGCACTTCGGATAATCACCATCCAAGCGCGGGGGTGTGGTGTTCATTGGGTTTTCTTCCATCATGCCATGGCCAAGCATACCTACGCAATACCAGCCGTGACCGGTTCGTCGTCAAGCAACAACAGCATGGTCAGGACACAGGCCTGTGACGTGTCGCCATCGTATGACGAGCCATCGACGGCTCCAAGCGCTGGCCGTGTGTGTTCAGCCTGCCTGTCTGGACCGACAACGCGGGAGAGGTGCGTGAGCATGGCGGCCCGGACATTTTGCTGCCTTGTTCCCCTCCAACGCATCAAATACCTCAGACGCCTCTCACAAGAACATCACGCTGTTCATGAAAGCATCGTGTTGGATGGCATCTGGGTCCAGGACTCTGGTCTGGACCGCAACGTTCCACGACAGCAGCTCGGCTCTCATCCCCGCCCGGCTCGTCCTCGTCGCATAAATCCTCTGAAGACCTCGGCCTGGTGCCCGCAGCCCAGATTGTGATGCGCCGCTTTCCCAACATTGTCTCGATCCCGCCCTCGATTTCTTTTCCCCACCGCGTCGAACGACGAACCGGCCTGGCCCGTGTCTCGTCTCCGATAGAGCAAGATGGCCGCCAATTGGCGACAAGGAGGCGGGTGATGCGCTTTTGTCTTTTTATCCCTCCTCTTGGTCTCCCGCCAACATGCTTTTGGTAGCAACCAGACAAACATGACAGAGAGCGAGAGAGAACTTGTTGTGAATTGCCCGATCCATGTGAAGGCGCTTGAGATGCATGCTTCGGCCGGGTCAGGCAGCGTAGCCAACGCCAGCGCACATGGATCAAATGGGCAAATGCCGCCATGTACTTGGGCCGTCCGGGTGGTATGTCATGATCTCCTCACTCCCTCATCTTGTGCGGACTTGTCCCAGGCTGCTTTCCAACAGAAACAACCGCAGAGCCAGTCGCAAAGCATGCAGATCCGGCTGCAGATGCGCTGGCAGCAGGACACCCAGTGCCACAGTGTCCATCCACAGTGCCTCCGGGCGTAAGCAGCTTTCAACGCGCCCATCTTCACCGGACTAACGACTATGTAGCATCGTGGGCATGGGCGCCTGACAGAAGATCAGGGAGACGGAATTAAACTTGCTCGAGTCACCTAGTCTCTACATTTGACACTCTAGGATTGCAGAATGCCTGTGACTCCAAATTTGCGACATTGAATCGACGACATGGATATGTATCTCGATTCCAATTTGCGCACGCTCGACATGTGGCCGGCAAAAGCAAAAGCACACTACGGAATAGGTACCTAGGTACTTATTACGGATCGATGAGTACTCCACTCCGTGAGCAAACGGCGCTCGCAAGACTCATCTCGTCATATGTCTTACTAGACGGGCAGAGAAAAAAGGAACAAAGACGGAACATTATTCTATGTACGTGAGCAGCTGACATGGACATAAAATGTATACATATACCTATACGTCACACGTGTGTACGGAGTAAGTATCCCACAAAGGCCCAAAAGAAAAGACAAGCCGTGTCTGCAATGAATGCAGATCGGCCCCCACAAGTAACAAGTGACAACGTCCTTGAATGAAGCTCCAGAGAAATCCCTTGACCCGCTTTCGCGAGGGGCAATGCGCTTTGACGACGACGGATGCAACGAAAAAAATGACATCCGCCACCTTGTCATGGTGTGACTGTATCAAATCTAGGTGTACATATACACAGCCAACCAACGTACACACATACAGCACATGGGTAGTTGTGCTGAGACTCGAGAGTACTCCGTACATATTACTTTTTTCATGTCGCCCTTGCTGTGAAGTGGCCCCTTATAAGTTGTTGCGAAAATGACGTCTCTTACGTGACGGTGTATCCACCATCGACGCGGATATCCGCGCCGGTCACGTAGCCTGATGCATCGGAGAGTAGAAACGTGACAGGGCCCATGAGGTCCTGCGGCTGGCCCATCTTGCCCTGGGGAATGAGGGACGTCCACTTCTGCTTGAGGTCGGGATTTTCGTCGAGGATCTTCTCAGTACTGCAGAGGCAAAGTTAGCAAACGAGATGAACGCCGCGGCGGGGTAAAGCGGAATGAGGTAAAGCGCGGTGGTTTCTCAACGTACAGAGCCGTGAGCATGTATCCGGGAGAAATGCAGTTGACGCGAATGCCAGCGCTTGCCCATTCGACGGCCAGTGAAGCGGCCAAGTGGCGGATGCCAGCCTTGGCGGCGTTGTAAGGTCTGTTGAACGGCATTGTTAGTTTAGTTGGAACGCAAGACTGAGAAAACAAAAGACCAAAAAGTAGGAACCTACGCCTGAGGCTGCGGCACATTAACAATCGCACCAGACATGCTCCCAATCATGACCATGCTCCCGGGCGCATTCCGCGCCATGAGATGCCGCGCGACCGATGTGGCGAACAGGTACGTGCCATCGACATTCACCGCCCATAGCTTACGCATCCGGTCAATGGGATACTTGACGGCCTCGAAGTTTTCGGTAAAGCCAGCTGAGGTGACGAGGTGGTCGATCTTGCCGTGCTGCTGGACCACACTTGCGATGCAGGCTTCGACAGAGTCAGGATCGGCGACGTCGGCGTAGTGGGCTGTGACGTTGGGGATGCTGTGCCAGAATGTGTCAGTAAGAAGGCGCTCACTCATATGCCACGGGGGGTTTGCAAAACAGAAATTGGATAACGTAACGGGAAGGGAGAAGAAAACACCACGTACCGCTCTGCATTAGGATTCTCCCTCGTAAATGCATCCATGAGCAACTTTGTCTGCTTCTGTGCCTCCTCCTCTACAACACCCTCAGTTAACCTTTCTTGGACATGAACTTGGCCAAAAAA
>SRPQ01000377.1:0-22293 GCA_018360075.1 Claviceps cyperi
GGAACAGCAGCCGCCCCAGGAACAGCAGCCGCCCCAGGAACAGCAGCCGCCCCAGGAACAGCAGCCGCCCCAGGAACAGCAGCCGCCCCAGGAACAGAAGCCGCCGCAGGAACAGCAGCCGCCCCAGGAGCAGGAGCAGTGGCAGGAGCAGCCTGTTGGGTCGGAGCCGTCTGTGAGGCGCCGTTGTTGCCGCCATTACCAGCGAGGTTGCCATTCAGGGCGGAAACATCGTGATTTTGCAAGCCCAGCACGTTGACGGGGAAAGCAAAGTCGCCGGTCTTGATGTCGATAAGAGGTGCCTAACAGCATCGATCGTGTCAGCGAGGTACTAAGGTGGTATCCTTATCCCTTCTTCTCCGTTGAGGGTCTTGTACTTACAACAGCAGCAGGAGCAGCAGCAGCAGCAGGAGCAGCAGCAGCAGCAGGAGCAGCAGCAGCAGCAGGAGCAGCAGCAGCAGCAGGCGCCACAGCAGGGGCGGGTGCTACGCCGGTACCGTTCGCAGAGCCAGAGCCAGATACATAGCCGGAGCCAGAGGTCGTGCCAGAGACGGGTGCCGGGCCGGGGATAGAAGGCGTAGCAGGAGCCGTATCGTTGGGGTAGGGGTCCTGGTCGCCACCGGAGATAGGCGCCGCGGCGGCGCAGAGAGCTAGTGATAAGATAGCGAATCTCATGATTGCTTGTGTGTGCTGTGTTTGTTGTGTGTCTTTCTAATGTATCTTTGCGTGGTCTTTCCGAAGTCGTTCAGAAAAAAAAACCAAAAGTGTCGAAGCGAATGTGTTGATCGGAAATCCGACACGTTGGAGAAAAAACGAGAGAATGAATATCTTTTGAAGGATGGAAAAAGAGAGTTATGCACAGCACAGGTATGGAGGTGGTTTGAGAGAGTGAAAGGATGCGATTCCCCTTATATGAACGAGATAGACCTACTTACCTACTACCTACCTAGACCGGATCAAAACTTCAGCCACCACCCAGAGAAGCGGAGAAGCAGAGACCAGATCAAACGAGACTGAATCAGAACTAAACCAAACCAAACAAGTTACGAGGGCGAGAACCACAGAAACCTTCTGAGTCAACAGCATAGGAGCCTACCTACCTAGATATGCCGTCTCCGTCTTCGTCTCCGTCCCCGTGCCTGAGTCTGAGTCTGAGTCTGAGTCTGGACGCCATCCCACGTGTGCTTTGTCTGCCAGGCACGCACGGCCTTGGGCCCAGCTCGTGCAATTTGCAAATCGCATCCCTCTGTCTCGATAGGTAGGTCCTAAAGTTTCGCCCGACCCGGTCGGGAGAAAGGCGGATTGAGGGGAGCACGGCCCCGAGGAGGTCTGGACTAGGTACAGGTAGACTAGGTAGCGTGAGCGTAGTGCAAGTATTGATTGCGAAAAGAGTGGGAGAGTTGAACAAACAGATGGACTGGAAGAGGCAGAGTGAGAGTGCATGTCTGTGTACAGTGTA
The DNA here is from genome assembly GCA_018360075.1 of Claviceps cyperi. Taxonomy (NCBI): domain Eukaryota; kingdom Fungi; phylum Ascomycota; class Sordariomycetes; order Hypocreales; family Clavicipitaceae; genus Claviceps; species Claviceps cyperi. The sequence goes on from SRPQ01000377.1 coordinate 1,457, forward strand.
AATGTGTAAATACCTAACCTTACCTGGTAAGTATGTCTGTGCAGTGTTGGAATCTGCGGGGCCGAAAGATGGGGTGCCGCTCGGACAACGGCGGCGGCGTGGAGAATACCACAAACACACTTACCTACTCCGTACCAGCCAGCCAGCCAGCTAGGCAGGTACTCCGTAGATACCTTACATATCTCACCTAAGGTCAAGTACGTTAGGACAGAGATGATCGGCGAAGGCGGCGACGGCGTTGTTCTAACTTGGATTGATTCCAGTTTGTGTTTCAGGCTGTCAGAGCCGTTAGCTTGACTGGGGTTGCGCATGGATGTTTTCCACGGGTCGTGTCTACTAGGACTAGGTAGGCATGTAGCTGACTGTTTATGTCGAGTATGTGTTCCTGCTTGACGCGATCTGGTCGTTCGCTTCCTCGATGGGCCTAGGAGGATTCCGCCACGATGGATGCGATCGAGGCTACTGAGTAAACTTGTTCGATTTGGTCGGCACATTCCGGGCCTGTACCTGTCTGTACCTGTCTGTCTTGTCTATCTGCAAGCCATCCACAGCCCGCTCACTACCCATCATCCTGCCTCGCAAACTTGACGCTCTTTCTGCGCTCCTTGTCACCGCTGCTCGACCGTCCTCCTGGACTCGCACTCGCACTCAGAATCCCTCCTCGAATTCCCCCACCGCTACCTCTACTGAACCCGTCCCTCGTCATCCCCCTCGTCATCCCCCTCGTCATCCCCCTCGTCATCCCCCCCGTCGTCCTAGTACTACTCTGCGGGACGTCGACGCCATCGCCCCTCACGCCGCCATCTAATCGTGCCCCCCCAGGACTTAATCCCCCATTGCTGCCCCTACTGCTGATACTACTCCCGGCCCTGTTATTCCCATGCTCTCGTACTCGAGTCGAGTCTCCCACCGCACGACCCGGCATCACGCCCCGAGCCCCCCTCATCGTCCTTCCCCCCCGAGACGGACCCGACAGACACGCGTGTCCGCACCCATCAGACGGACAGAAACCATCGCTGTATTTGATATTTCCATCGCCCAGCAACGTCCTCTCACACGTCCCATGCCACAGATGCAAGCACGACGCATGGCCCCCATGCCCACATTCAGGACAGAACCACCACTCAGAAAGCCACTTATCCGACTCAACCGACTCCACGTCCCCCGCCCGCGGCGCCACCTCTGCCGGAATGTGAGACGGCCGCTTTGTTTCGCGATGCCCGCACACAGAGCACGGTGCCATGATGCTACGGCACCGTTCGCATGTCCACACTGCGGCGGGCCCTGCCTGTGGGTCAACCTCGCGTGGCTTGTGGCAAGCTGAGCAGGACAGGCCAAATTTGCCTGCTTGTTGCGCGCTGCTGAAGATGCATTCGTAGTTGTCTCCCCAATCTGGTAGGCCTTCCGGCCATCCTCTTAGACACATCTGGCGTAGGAAGGCTGCTTCGACAAAGAGGCTCATCTGCATTAGCCGCTGGTAGTGTTGCTGTAGGATCGCTCTCGCGCGGTGGCTGTTGATGATGGACTCGGGCACGAGGGGCTTGAGGAGCAAGATCATGGCTGATGCGTGCAGAGCGCTTGTTCGGCATTCATTGTCCAGGGCTCTCGTTAGGAGAGTATACGGGTCTAGGGGGGTCATGAAAAAGAGGAGTCCTGCGCCTGCGTCGTCCTCGCCGTCTTCGTCTTCTTCCTCTGCCCAAAGTGCGTCTGCGTGTGGGCTGTCGTCGCTCCAGGGCAGATAGTCCGTTTCAACCATCCGAGGGCGTGGATCGTGGCGAGGTGATGTCGTTTCTTTGACCTTTGAATCCGTAGACCGCCCAGTGTCAATGCCGGGAATGGTAATGCGGGGCAGAGTGCTGGGATCTTGTGATATAACAGGCGGTCGGCGAGGATACCCTTCACCATCGTCCGCTTTGGTTGCCTTCGAAATGAGCGGTACTTTTTCGTCATCCCCAGTGTGGCTTGACACCTCCTCTTTCTCCGTCAATTGCCTCGACTTGACCTTATCCTCCGCCAATACCTCCAAGAGGGCCTTCTCGTCCGTCACTTGGATCGAAATAACGGGTGAGCCTTGAGTGCCAGACGCACTTTCTCTCTCCACCTTCAATCCTTCCCCAGGATCTCCACTGGCTTCCGTCCGACTAGACATGGTACTCCTGCTCGATTCGGAAAATATCTGTCCTAGGCCTCCATCTGAATCGGGTCCCGCCGTCTCGTCCCTGTGGCTGTCGGCAATTTCATAGCCGTTAGTTCTTTTCTCCGTCATTGGTGAATCGATAGCTTTGGCCATCGCTCCGGTGTCGTAGGATTCCTTGCCCTCTTTCGGAGGAGAAACACCAGGCTTCTCTTCATGACCACGTGTGCCTGGCGGGGCCATGGACTCCGAGTCAGACCGTTTTCGCAGACTGTTGGACTCGTTGAATGATCCATGAGCAGCAGGTCCCAGGCTTAGACTGTCGGGCTCCTCAAGGAGTACCTTGTGGCCTTGAGCATGGGATTCCTCGTGCTGTCCGGAACTTTCCACAGGTAAGTTCGCATTGTTGACATCATGGGCGTAGTCGTTGCTGGCATTGTCGATATCGTCGTCGCTGCTGCTTCTACTACTACTACTACTACTGCTGCTGCTGCTGCTGCTATCGCAACTGTCTGCTGGTCGCACAACTGGAGTAGACACTCTGGAGCCTCCCACCTTCTCATCCAGTAATGAGCGGACCGAATCGCAAAGGCTTCTCGTCTTGGTTGGGGCATGCCTTGGAGTGTCCTCGCCATTGTCATTCGTTTCCAATGATTTCATCCGGTCTGACCCCCGAGGCCCGTCTTCCAGGTGCATCTTTTGGACTTGGCCGGTCCGGATCTCAAAGTGGTGTTGCGCGCGACGCCTCAAGAGAAGGCCCATGGTGTAACCCAAAATGCGCCAAGTTTGTGCCATCCGGTAAAGGTTTGCGGCCTCGCTTGCTTTCGCAAACTGCTCCATAATATCTTCGACTCTCTCGACCATGCTTTTGCCGCCCTCAACATAGGGCAAGCCCTGGTACAACGCATCCATGTACGCGTTGGACATAGATTGGTAGAATTGCACCGGTATGGCAGCAGGCAATGGGCCGAATAACATGGTCTGTTGGGATTTAAACGTTCCCGTGATGTTGATGGATTGCTCCAAGCCGAGGGTCTGCTTTGCGTCGTCTGCAAGGGAAGCTTCCCCCGATGGCAGAGTAGTGTTCAACGATCCATTGCCCCGTCCGCTGGATGCTTTCTTTGGGATGGCGCTCCGACGAGAGCCCAGAAAGCTGCTCAAGACCTCGTCCTCCGAATCACTTTGATTCAAGATCAAGGCACCAGGGTTACTGGTACTCGATCCGTACGAAGCGCGGGAAATCAACCTGGCTGCTTCTGTGCCGTGATACCGCAGTCGATTCGAGTTTGGTCGTTCGTCAAGAACTAAAAGCACATCTCCCCTCGGGGAGAATGCCATGGTAGATGTGGATTGACGATCAGTAGCCTTGTGCGCAAAAGACACGTCCCGCTGAGTGAAAGCTCCATCCGGCCCTGCCGTCCACAGTAAATCCTGATCCCGCCACCAAATAGCGGATGGACAAGCCTCAAAGGTCTCCATCTCTTTGTACGGCATCAAGGGCCGCGCCAAATCCCAGATGTGAACGGTGGGCGTGCCGTACTTTCGACTGCTTGTCTCGTCGTAGGTCACGGCGACTTGGGCAACTCGTTTGGCTTGCGCAGTCGCGGACCATAGCCCAGGGCGCCACGATGCGGCCGCAACAGAGGCAGGTGCCGAAATGGTGAATTTAGGTTTCTGTCGTTTGTCGGCCGTAGGACCCAGATCCCACACGTGAACTTTGTTGTCCCATCCAGCACTCAAAAGGTGAATTCCATCCGGATGCCACGCAATCGACGAGCATGACTTATCATGTGCGTTCAGTCGCAAGAGTGGTCGCCCGGGCTGACGAACATCCCATTTCATGACGACCCCGCTCTCCGTACAGCAAGCCATCTCATGGCCCTGCGTCGGCGACCAACTAACCCGTCTGATAGGATCGATGCATCTCAAAGGCGCGAACCGTTGCCTAAAGGAGAGACCATATCTTGCTTCAAATTTGTTCGTCGAGTCGAATATCCGGGCCGTCCCGTCTTGTCCACCCGTTAACAGCCAGGACTGAAGATGAGGGTTGGTGTCCAAACTATTCACTTGACGTGAATCCTCATTCATCAATGTGTATCGAAGGGCCTGAGGCTCCCCGGCTGCGAGACGCGTCAGATCATACGAGAAGACCTTTCCGCTGGCGCAAGCCGTGTATATATGGGAGCCGTTGTGCCATTTGACATCGCGGATGTTGAGCTGATCGGCAACGATATTCGGGTGCGAGCTGCTAGACTGCTGGGAGGTGAGACCTCTTCGCACGTCGATGATGTTCTTCTTGAACCTGAAGCTTCGGCTTGCAGGGTCGTTGACGACGACGATCTTGAGGATATGGGGACCGGCGAGTATCACGGCGCGTCGATCCGCTGACACGTCGAAGCAGGATATCGGGGCGCCTGCATTATAGCCGGCGTCTAGCGACTTTGGAGGGCGAACTGAAGAGGGATTCGGTGTGGTGGTGCCTGAGATGGAAGACGATTCGCCGGTCGGAGAGTCGGGAGCAGCCTTGCCCAGTAGCTTCCGCATGATCTTGGAGTCGCGATTATACATGACGGCGAAGGTCGGAGCGCAAGGGAGGCGCCATCAGGGGCAGTCCGGCCGATAGTATGGCAATTACATCTACTGCGATAACAAGTTGGCGAGCGGGAATGGCGAGTTGGGTGCTTGATTCTCGTAAGCTGCCGTGGACTCGTGCTCAATGTTGTTGTGGTCAATTTCAAGGGATTCCAGATTCTCGGGAAAGGAGCAAAGTGAAGTGGGGCCCTCTTAATGACCACCTCACCTTCTTGTGTACAGCATATCATGACTCATGTCATGGACATCGAGTGGCACCTCAAGTCGCATTGTCGGTTGCAGCATGGTAAAGTTGCACTATGCATATACCTCTGTATTTGGAAGTTCCATCGACAACTCCGTCTACTGTCCCCCCCCGCGATCCTGCCTTGGATAGGAAGCAGCCACATTGCAGGCTGAGCAAGCTGATTTCTCCGCACTGGCCGCCACCTACGCTGTCATCACCAGATGTTACACCGCGCTGAAATGCACAATCACAGCCGCTCCGGGACGCCTGACCAGGCTCGACGTCTTAGGCAGTGGGAGGTCCCCAACAGGGCATGCCGGTATACGGACTCTTCAACACCATGATCTCCTCGGTGTGATGGTACTGGATTTGATCGTCTTTGTTCAGCTCTAGGCATCTGCTTTGGTCTGAAAATCAACTTAATTTCGAGCCAGATATTGCGCCCGAGCCCTGGAGGTTGCCAGTAGGTAGTCAGCCATGCTGCCTTACCAATACCGCCCTCTACAGAAAGGGGAGATTCGCCTCTTGAGACTGGAAAAAACAAGTCGCTCCGACCATTTACTCTCTGGCAGCATCATTCACCACAAATTAGTGAATCCGATCTACCGACACCCAAAGGATACAGCAGTGGCTTTTTTGGAACATCCTCTTCCTTACGAAGCCCTCTCTTATCACTGGGGGGGCGACAACAGGGCTCTATGCGATGTTTTGATTCATGACGACAACGGCAACAACTCCGTCTTAAAAATCACCAAAACCTTGCACTCCATCCTCTGCCGTCTAGTCTTACAGGACCAGCAGCTAGTCATCTGGGCAGATGCAATCTGCATCAATCAGATCAACTCCAGCACAAATCTGGAAAAGGGAGAACAGATCCAACTCATGCCCGATATATATCGTACTGCTGCCCGTGTGCAAGTATATTTGGGAGATGAGTCTGCCGATTTGCCGGCCGCACTCCAACTCTTGTCCACCATTGCAGACTACTCAGAGCACCTAGACGACTTTTCACACGCCGAAGGGGAAATTGGATTAGACCTTGCTTTGCAAAATGGCTTTATTCTTCCCCCTCCCGACGACGAGCGCTGGCCAGCTCTGAGGGCTTTCTTCTGTCGCCCTTGGTTCCGACGTGTCTGGGTAATACAAGAGTTTGTATATGCCACAGAAGTGCGCGTGATGTGTGGCGATCTAGAGGTAGATTGGCACAGGCTCTGGCTGGCTTCCAAGGCGTACGTGTCGAACAGAAACCTCATATATCAAGGCTATGGGAAGAACATGCTCTCCTTCTTCTCCCCCCGAGTAAATGTGCATAGAGAGGCTCATGAAGGCGCGATAGCCCTCCATCGGATCACAGATCTGCGTCTACGCGCCATGGGATACATGTCTGGCCCGTACATGGTGTACAACATTGGTGATGGCGAACCGGCCAACATGACCGGACTTTCCATTCGAAAAAACCTAGACGCCATCAAGGGCTTCGAGAAATTTGCGAGGAACTCACTGCTGTCTGATCGATCCCAAGGCAAAACCTTTCCATACGGCAGATCTACCTTGCTAGATCTGCTGTACAACACGAGCAACTTCCAGGCTACGAAACCAATTGACCGTTTGTATGCCCTTTTGGGACTAGCAGACGACGCGGATGGATATAAACCCATTTACTCGGCCGAAGAAACTGCCGCCGTGGTTTCCACCAGGTTCGCGGCAGCTTTTATTGAAAACGGTCACCTTCAACGGGTCTTGGCCTCAGCGGGCATCAGGTTAAGCACATCCTTCCCAGGAGAGGCGCCATCTTGGGTTCCTGACTGGACAAAGGTCCAATATGCACAAGACAAGCTCATTGGATTCACTCTTATTTCAGCTATCGGGGATGCTTTAGAACAGCAAGATACACAGAGGCGTGAGCAGAGGGCTGCGACTGAGACAAATGACGCTTCTGAGAGTGGTGGTGCCTCGCCATCGGCTGGTTCTCTCAATGCAGGAGAGAAAGACCCTCCAGCAGCGCAAAAAGATGACTTGGCCGCCCAGGAGGTTAAGGCTAAACCATCCAAGGCAACGACCGAAGCAGCACCAAAGTTGTACAATGCCTCGGCAAACACCGATCCAGTCTTCAGCGGTAATGTTTTTAGAGGACAACTAACCATCCGAGCCACTTTACTGGGGCAAATCACGTTAGTGCTCCCAGGAAAGCTGATGCTACCTTGCCTACAATACGAAAACATGATCTTAAGAATGGGCACCCAATACGTGACCGGAGAGCCCATGGTGGAAGCCCTGTGGCGTACCCTGATTGGAAATCGAACCATGCATGGGGAGTTGGCGCCTCCAGAATTCGCAACCCAATATGAGGCAATGAAGGCACACGACCAAATTCTTATCACGAAAGCTTTTACTGTCATAGTCATAGTCATTTCCGCAGCGATCCCCATCGTTGTTCTCGCGATTCGTCTTCTGCCGGTCTTGGCCCACGTGGGCATAGCGACGGTACTATTGTGGATGCAATACCTCTACCTCAAGCCAGCCCTAAGCTTTCTGGTTCTGCTGCCTGTGTTCCGTTGGCTGTACATCTGGGCTCTGGTTCCAACTCTACTGACGCTGTTATGGTTTCTGCTCACGCATTGGTACGCGACAGAGATGCTTGATTCGTTCGCCAAGATGGGCTGCAGTACCGCGCTTACGACGTCTACGCTGCCGGCGGACTGTGCGGCGTATGCGTCTAGTTTGGCCATTACGGTCAATAGACATGCGCTGTGTGTCACGAGGGAACATCTGATAGGGCTGGTGCCGCTGTTGGCTAAGGAGGGGGACATGATTGTGGTGATGCACGGGTGTGATGTCCCGTATGTCCTTCGTCGCACCCAAGAGCAGGGCTATTACCAGTTGGTTGGAGAAGCTTACGTGCATGGGGTCATGAATGGGGAGGCGATGGAGCAAGGTGTAGAATTTTACAGCGACATAACCCTTGTGTAGCGGCGACGGGTTCTTTGATCAAGAAATGGGGGATATTAGGTAATTGAAGCAGTACAGTTTTGCATAGAATCTGATTGTTACAACATACAATACAACATGCACAGTATGTTTCACAATAGCCGATTGTGATACTGGCGGGAGTTCATGTGTATCAAATATAGTTCTATTCCTCCAATTAGCTCTCAGTCTAGCCAAACAAACGCTATGGAAATTCAAAGTCGGCCATACCCCCATACGTCCTCGCTGTATATGACAAGCACTGGCATTCCTTTCTCCTGAAGAAACACATCCTGCCACATGATAACTTCAGCGCCTGTGATTCGTTCCCCGTTTTAATTCTTCATTGTGAAAATCCCTCGTTTTCTCATAATCGTTTTCAGAAACTCATCAACTCAAATCTTGTAAATTCTTCACTCACTCTCATCTCCTACCACAGGGCTCCTGCTTCTGCGTCTACGATAGGACTCCTACTCCTGCTCCTGTGTCTCCTCCCAGTCTCCCCATCACCACCATTATCATTGTCGTTGCTGCCCCCGTAGTCATTCGCATGAGCTCTCCCTGCGCCTCGGCCGCCCTTCCCGGGCGGTGGCCTTACAAACGCAAAGTCCACCGCAATTGTCTGATCGAGGAGCTTCGTTTCGTGGGAGCCGTCAATCGCCGCGCGAGCTTCTTCCAGGGTCGCGTATTCGATTAAAGCGTAGCCCTAATGACAAGCAGATTTCTAGTCAGCTATCCTGTCTTGCTCGTCTGTCTTCGTTTCCACGACCCATGGCCACTGCCGGTGCCATTTCCACAGCATAACGTTTGGTTCTCCCACGGGTCCCTACGGAATCTAGTTCATGCTTTTTGGTACGAAAGCAGGCTACATACCTTGACATAACCACTCCGCCTGTCCAGATTCAAATGTAAGTTTTTAATCTCCCCAAAGTCGCCGAATTTATCGTGTATAGTCTCTTCGTCTGCCTCTTCGTGTACGTTCGTGACGACAACGATCCAGCCTTCGATGGAGCGCACCGCTGTGGCTTTGTTGTGCGTTTGCATTACGAGCTCATTCGGGAGCGGGGACGGCACGATGTCGATGTCCATTTCATCGGAAGACATGATGGGCGGGCGGCTGGCTTGGCTTGCTTGACAGAAGGGGGAAAGAACGTGAGAAGGCGAAAAGGTATTCTTTGAAGAGGCTTTAGGAAAGGAAGTCTTGGCCTCGGATGGGATATTTGATCTTGTTGTCACTGTCGTTGTTGTTGTCGTTGTCTCTGTTTACCGCAGTTGTTGCTAGCTGGTGAGCTTCTTTTCTGGTGTTGGCCGACGTGGGGCTACAAACGAGTCACGTGTTTCACCATACAGGTCGGTATCGTAATTTGTGCTTGTCTGCGTACTCATTTGGCGCTGGGCAGAGTGGAATATATCGCGATGGGTGTCTCCAATGCAAATTCGCTCTATTATTTAGGCATTACCATGTACTCACGCGACGAATGGCCTAGAGATCTTGGTGCGTGAGACGTGGTCGGCGCACTGGAGAATCACGCTTGAGTCACATCTCACAAGTACGTGATCTGAAGTTACAACACGCTACAGGCGTAGGCGTCTGGCGATATGCCAGCCGTACTCTTTCGAGTCTTGGACCGTCCTCCACACGGTCGCAATCAACACAAGGACATTCGACCGCAACACAGACAAATATGAGAGCTCAGTGGCGAATTCTTCAGAGGGCACACGTTCAATGGTTTTTGTTTGATTTGTATTGAGGAACGACACCAGACGCCGCAGATTCAAGTCCGTCTCGTTTTGTCGAGCTCATGCGTCACATTGTGGACTCAAGAATCGATCGAGGCGACTTGAATTTCATTTGATTCCTCGCTGCCGCTATTTATTCGAAACCATTCCGATAGCAAACGGACAGCCAGAGCACCTATTTTGCGCTCTGGTTTGCCCGACTTCCCATCACGCCCTGCCCCTTGCTCTCTCTCCTACCAATCTCTCTACGAGCCAGGGTTGGGGTTCATCTAAGAATCACAAGTCAGCGTCTTGTCGCCCGCCAACGTATAAAGGTCAGAAACATGCAACATGTGCTCACCTTTCGCTTGCCGCCAGTGAGGACGACGTTGACGAATCGTCGGGTGTACTTGTGGCGCTTGAGGGCACGGCCCTTGGGGGTCTTGGGCTTCTCCTGAGGCTCAACCTATTGATTCGAAAACAGCGCTGGTCAGTTTATCGTCGTTTTCGAGAGTCTCGGAGGATTGACTCGTTATGAGTGGACGGGTTCGGAACAATCGTACTTTAGGGGTCTGAGACTTGACCTTGCCTATGCAAAAGAAAGGATGTTAGATGATTGTCCATATCCGTCAGAATTTCATTCAGAACGGGATTCAACATACCGGCACGGGCGAGAGATCCGTGAACTTTTCCCATTGTGAAGGATTGATTTGGCGATGATGTGAATGACGGGATCGGGCAGCGGCGGGGTGCACTGCGGAGGAGATTTTGCGGATTTTGGCAAATGGTTGTGTGCGGGAGGCGAGCCTCACGTGAGTGGTGTTCCCAATGTGCCCTGCCGGAAAAACATTGGCGCGAGTCGGTGACTACAATACGTAAGTCCTGATGTCTTGATTATGTAAGCTAGACAATCTTTCAAAACCGCCACTCACTTGCAAAACTCCGTTCAACGCCACATCGTGGGAAGTTGGGTCCTGAAGTAGGTAGGTACCTAGCAAGAAACGAGGAGACTACATTCGGGTTTCCGCAATGGCAAGTTTGATGTTTCTCACGGCTCCCTGGCCGTGCTATTTACATCACAGTACATATCTGACTTGCAGAAGCCATACAGAATACCCACCTTGAAGGAAGGCCCAATTGAGTCTTGCTCTCTCCTCCGGTCTTCAATGTTCAAGCTGCCCTGCCGTTGCAATCGTTAGTCGATGACTGCGAGAATGCAATTTTCTACATTTCATCGCGAACTCACCTGCACTGCATATCCTTAGTCTCGGTCTGTCAGAATTTAGAAAGATTGGATGCTCGTGCGCGTGGGGCGATCCAGGATGGCGCGCCGCGTTGCTACACAGAAAGTCTATCTTTTCCAAAACCGTTGACGTCACGGGCATCTTACTTTTTTTTTCGCCTCATCACGATCTGATGATCGATAGCTTGGTAGGTATGGACGGTAGAACCCATCCAAGCATTCTTTCCCCGCGAGACGGCCCAGCAATTCAAAAATATACTGCCTGATGGCCAAAAGCTCACTCACATCGTGTCCTTTTTGATATCAATTCTACCGCAAGTGCGCTTCGTTGTGCGCCATTGAACATGGCTCGCTCGACCACGCCCGAATCGCCCGCAAAATCCTCCATAACTCCGCACAAGACCCTGCGGGAGCGTGTTCTTCACAGTCTACCGCACTACACGGGCCCTTACAATGTCGGCTTCATGGATATCGAAGTGCCCGCTCGCAGTCCGGGGCCGGTGTCGGATTTGAAGCGCTCTGGGAAACCCGTGCTTCGTCTGGACACTGTCTTGATGAGCATATACTACCCCTGTGATCTGGTGAAATCGAGCGATGCTGGTGGTGGTGCGCACAACCTTCGTCGTGTGAATTGGATGCCTAAACCAGGAATCGCCACGTCCAGAGGCTACGCCAAGTTTATCAACATCCCCGAAGCGCCGGTCACTGGCTATCTGGCCTGTACGTCACTCTTCACGAAGATACCGGCATTTAGGAATGCGAAACTGGCTGACTACTGGGCAAGCAAGCCATCTGACGAGACTCCATTGTCGGACAAGCCTGATGGTGGCAGGGAACGCCAAGGCTCTGAGAAGCCCACCTTCCCAGTCATCATTTTCAGTCACGGGCTGGGGGGCTCTAGGCTTTGTTACAGCACTACGTGTGGCGAGCTGGCGAGTTTTGGCTTCATCGTTGTGGCTCTCGAGCACAGGGACGGAAGCTGCGCAAGGACATTGGTTAACCTGCCCGAAGATGTGGACGCAGCCAAGATTGAGACATCAACGGCAGAGATCGTTTGCGGTAGCGAGGCGCATGATTGGGGTTCCAAGAACAAAAAGGTCCAGCGGAAGCAACAAAGCGGCGTTCACCCGTTTTACATCATGGACTACATCCTGCCCAAGGACAATGCTCAAGACACGTCGCCCCGCAATCCGCGCGGTGTTGACACTGTATTGCGCACCGCCCAAATTGAGCTTCGGCTCAAGGAGATCAAAGAAGCATATCACGTCCTCACGTTGATCAATGAAGGCAAGGGCGACGAGATTGCACGAGTCAACCTGAGGAAAAAGGGCAACATTGGTTCCAGCTCAATTGGCTTGGCTGGTGTATCTTGGGACAGCTGGAAGGGCAGCATGTTCCTCAATCAAGTGACCGCGATGGGACATTCCTTCGGTGGTGCCACGACCGTGCAGTTGTGTCGTGATCGTTCACTCACATGGCTTGGACAAGGCGTCGTTCTTGATGGATGGGGCCAAGGCACGCCAGAGCAAGGAAACAACCCCAACAACACAGTGTGCAAACCCATCATGGCCATCTCATCCGAGGCCTTTATGCACTGGAAGCCCAACTTCAAACGCATCGTTGGTTTCTGCCAAGAAGCACGCGAATCCGGGGCCCTTTGTTGGATGCTCACCATTGTGGGCTCTACGCATCTCGCCATGACAGACTTTGCTGTATTGTACCCCCGGTGGATGACATTCTTGATGAAATCCATGGCAAATCCTCTCCGGGCCTTTTTCTTGACAACAAAGCTGTCGCTCGAGTTTCTGAGCCTGACACTCCCGCGCGAGCACCTCGAGAATCAGTCCTGGATCAGTCAAGACCTGTTGTTATGTGCAGAAGCTCCGTCCGAGCCGGACGAGGCACTGCAGGAGGAGCACGCTCCGAATGATAAATGGGTAGCTGTGCGACTGAAGATTCCGCATGAATTGCCGCATCGATTCAAGGCCTGGTGCAAGCGAGTCTGGAGAGCCACCAATTGTGCGGCATTGGATGGCGATGAGTTTGGGGCTGGACTGCATGACTATACCCAGCAGAATGAATTGTGGACGCATATAAGTCCCCAGATATCCGAGGTAAAGAAACTGAGGAATAGGCAAGGCAGTGACGATGGCCTCTGAGTAGTTGACGATGGGGAAAGGCTCTGGCTGCCTTTTCTCCGTGTGCGGGATTGACAGCATCAGCGATTGCTTGTTACGCCGCATGTTCATCAAACGCCTTTATCTTGATATATTAGTGATGAGAATGATGTACGTATCGTTCTGTTTTGATGACGGGGAAAGTCCAATGCCGACGACCAGCGTACAAGTCAGATGACTTGGGTGGGCCGTTTGCCTTGCTGCATTACTGCGTCATCTATTAATTAAACGTGGCCAACCTTAACATGCAAGACTTCTCAACAAAGTAATTATTGCATGCCTCTTGCATGATTGTACATCTGCTCTGTTCAACGTGAGATGCGCCGTGTTACTCCGTTATGGCCAACCTCTCGAAGCCCAAACCCCTTCCCCATTGGTAGATGAGCATCAGGTGCGAAGCTACCAACCTAAGTTTACCGTTTAATGTCGCTACCCTACAGAAAAAAAATCGCACTGAACAATGCCAGACTTCTCTTACATGATGAGATCCAAAGCACATGAGTTCTGAGCCGCCGTCATTAATTTAGAAATTGAATTTTAGAAACAATGTTTGATGGATTGGAACTTGCGAACAGGTGTACGACGACGCATGGGGCAAAACTGTTGACTTGTCGAGCGCATTCATAAGAGGTTGGGGTATGCTGGGGCGTTGACCGAGTGGCTGGTGCGAAATTGAGAGGCGGCCGGGTGGCGTTGTGGCAAGAAGAAGATGGCGTGCGATTGAGTTCCACCATTTCATGTATGCATATCACTGGCGGGCGATTCGATTTCATTACAAGCGCATTCCATCATCTCTTCATTTTTCCTTCTTTGGATCCCCGGTTCCTCGGATCGTAGGGTCGATCCGGCGCGGATTAGGTTGTAGATGCCGCGTCTCATCTCTCCACCAACGCCTGCGCAAATCTTCCGGACCCTGGCTCGGAGGGCAAGGGTCGACTTCAGCGTGGCATTACATTATACATATTAGCCTGGCCGCCTAAGAGACAAGGGGATGATGACTGGGGGTCCTCTCGGCGGCAGTGGACAGAGGCATGCGTGAAAAGCCGTGGTGATCTGTAGACTGTGATGCATGAATCAGGGCATGGAACATGCACACGAAAAAGAATAGGGAAACTAACAAAAATAGTTACATCAACTTCATTGGGTAGAGAAGTTGATGGTATGGACTGGACCATTGTGCGGCCCTGCGTCCGTTCATCAGGGCAGCCCCCGATATGTGACACCTGCATGAGACAATCTGCAGGAGCTGTTTTCGTGTTGAGAGTGGCCCTGCAGTGTGTGCAGTCTGGACTCTGTACTCCGTAAACTGTTCGCTGAATGGCAATGAACAACTCTGTCGTGGCGATAAGGCCACGGAAGCTCCAAGCGAAGGCCACGTCCTCATTATTCCAAAGATCTCTCTCCTGATGATGTATGTATGTACATACATACATTTCTACGCAGCTTCATCCATGGCAATATCACCACCCCTTCATATTAGTACATAGTACCTTGTGCGAGACCGTGTCTCATGATCTTATCGTTAACGCCCCGCTTTATCTGACTGATCCTTCGTCGTGGGAAAAACGTGAAGCTCGGATTGGAGTTTGCGGCAACTCGGTTCGATTCTCCGAGCTGACGTGATGAATCCTGCGGGAAGTCTCCGTAGAGCACTGGCTGGCCCGTCATGTACTCATAGATTCTCGTATTCATCTGCAAGTTCTTCCCGGTTTTTCAGGCCGCCTGCACCACTTATTTGATGGCTTTGCTGAAGGCCATGCGCGGGGGCTTTTCAAAGGCCTTTTTGCATGCACACGGTCCAGCATAAATCATAGGAAGTCCACTTTCCTCTCTGTCTATTACCTACCTCCTACCTGGTAATTCTTTTTCGTTTCATCCCCTATTTTGCATTTGGCTCTTGTGTGCTCCTAAAAGCCGACCGATTCACAGCTGGCCGCACCCTTGGCACCAGTTACTCGCTTACCGCCTCGGCCTGACAGCTGTCAGCGACGTCCCGCAAGAACGACCAGAGCAGAGCATCGACCCGACCTTAATCTTTCGCTCGCTCGCGCTCTTTTTCTGGATCCTCTGGACATTGCAGAGCTTATCGACGGCGGATGAATTGGCTTGGCTGTCTGGTGAACATTCCGCCACCCGGCATTTCCATCTTCGACATTACCTTTGATCGCCAGCCACCACAGTGCAGCGGGGCGTGTTCATGCTGTCAGGTTAGGTACAGGTATGTCCAGTCGAATGGTTTGTCTTGCACCCGCAGCAGACCAGACACACGTAGGCAAGGGCCGTGAGAGCCAGGTTGGGCCGCGACGCAACAGAGAAATACTGTCGCTGGCCAGCCATCTAAGAAAGCTTATTTGCGAGGGTACGGACTGACTCAGCTTTTCAGGGACCAGTATGCTCTGGACTGTTCACACTTTCTATCGTCGTAGCCTCTTTTGCGCAGAAACGTACAAAGCAAAATGGGGACCTTGCAGCTAGAACAACGGAAGCCGATAGAGTTCTCCGCTACTCGCCACGGTGGTGTTTCCCCAGCCCAGGTTCCAACCACCGCGCAACTGAATAACAGCATCCCCATGGCGGAGACTAAGAATCGGCCCGGCCGCTCCACCAGCCTGCAACGCATGTTGGACTTGGAAAGGCTGTATATAGTGAGTATCACGCTCTCGCCCTTGTTGTAATCCTCGTGTTTGGGTTCAAATGTTACGCTGTTTTACATGTCACTTGTATATGTGGACTGTTCGAGACATTTTCTGACTAGATTTATAGTCACGGCCACAGACTGAAAGACACCACTCACTTCCTATTCAGTCCAAGTCGAAATCTCAAACGACTCCCATACTAGTCACAGCACACCAGACGTCTACGGACCGCACCAGAAATCTCGCACCTCGTCTGGAGGTTCATGCTCAAAGGCCTGTTCGAAGTCGTGTGCCCCGTCGTGGTGATACCTCTTGCCCTCCGCAGCTCCGGCCAGTCGTCATCAACACCAAGCCCGACACCTCTCTCACAATGAGCCGATCAGACATGCTCGACAACGGTACGCGAGAGTTTCTCGTTGGTGACACTCGCAACTCCTCTGCAACAACACTGCGGGACAAGTATGCAACACTCGTTGCTTATGAAACCCCTCCCAAGGAAGTTGCACGGTGCCATTCCCCAAGCTGGGAAGCATATGAACGACGCAAGATTGAGAAGAAGATGGAAAAGAAAGAGAGAGGGGAGTCCAAAAAGGATGGCGCCAGAAGGCTTTCCAAAAAGCCACCGCCGGCTAGCTCCCCTAAGTCTCTCCAACATGCGTTGGCGGCAGAGGCCGACGAAGGTAGAGGACGTGGACAAGAGCGAACCGAAAAGACAGCCTCTGCGAGCGGGTCGAGTCAAGAAAAAAAAGCCGCACGGAAGACTCGCAGTCGATCGGGTTCGTTTGTTTCCATGCTCAGGGCCCCTTTTGAATTCCGGCGTTCGTCCACAGACCAAGCTACCGATTCAGAATTTATTGGCGGCATCAAGCTAGACCTTCAGCGATACAATTGTCAGCAACAGAACTTGGACAGCAACGCCGTGGAAGACGAATCCAATATCCATCCTGCTCTTCGCAACAATAACCTCGAGTCTCCGTCAGCGTTGGCCGCGAGACCAGACACCCCCAGCCGAGCCGAGCAACGTCGATATCCACCAATTACTGGAGGGATCAACTATCATCAGAAGAAAGCATCACTCACGACGTTTCCCACGTCGCCCGCTATTCCAGACGTTAGCAAGGTTGGCAAGTGGCGTAACAGATTCTCGAGGGCGGGTTCACGCACACGATCGCTAGTAGGTGCCGATGAAGAATCACAGCCTTGCGGATCTGCAGGCCAATTCAACGGAAGAAGGCAGCCAGAGCATCATCCTTTAACCATCAAGGCTCCCGGCGAACAGCCGAATACTACAAGCTCAAGTTTCTCGTCGCCAAAGCCGCTGAATGTTGCATCCGCCTTAGGATATTCGACCCTGCCCTCGACAGCTCCTGTCCAGTTGGCGCAGCCGATGACTCCGTCTGAGAATCGACGCGCACAGAAGCACAGTAACAATGAGTCTGTTTCGTCCACCTCATCTGCCGCGACCGGCTACAACACAGCGCCTTCTTCCCCACATCCACCGGAACCTCCTCAACGAAGCCCAAAACGACACTCTGTTTTCAGTCGGGTCGAGTTCAACCCGGTTCCGACACTGCCTCGACATAAACAGCATGGTTCTGACACTCAAGTTTCCACGAAAGCCGCACAGCCGTATACGCAGCGCTCGTTTCCCCTTTGCAGGAATTTGACGAAACCCGAGGGCAGGCCATCTCGCCGTGCATCGACTGGAGTCGCGACATCCTCTTCTACTGCTGCAAGTCAGATCTCGCCGTGTCTGACATCGCCCGCAAACAACGGACATTTGCCAGCGAGTTCCTCGGAGGAATCATGCGATGACGATGTCCACTCTTCCGCGTCGGTCAGCACGCCTGCGACTTCTCGGCCTCAGTCTGAGCGAGAAATGTCCCTGACGTCTGGCGAAGAAGATCCTCCCTTGGTCCACGACGCAGTCAGGGCCTGTCTCAGCAAAACATACCCATTGACCAGCGCGGATAATTCGGAGGATGAGGGAGGAGTGGATCCCATTCAAGCAGCTGCTGACAAGGTCCTTGCTGTCTTTAATGAAATACCAGTCCAGAAACCAGACCTTGGCCGCCGCCTTCTTTCTCAAGCCAGCTTGTCAACGGCTACCAGCTTTGAGCCGCCTGCCGCCGAGCAACCTGTCAATCTTGTCCGCAAGCCTAAATCTAGGATTATACAGAATTCGCCGCCGGCCTTCTCCCTTGAACAAGCCTGCAAACAGACACCAGCCGGCGCGCCGATCCACGCCACCTCCGTTGTTCTCCAGCAGGACAAATCGAATCCTGCAAACGAAAATGTCAAGCCTGCACCGGCAGTGAATAGTTCAGTCCGTCGCCATCATCGCCACAAGTCTACACCTCATCTCGCGACTCGGGATCGAGATCCCATTGCCAAGGTCTTTGTCCAGTGCTGCTCCTGCACACACTACCACGACATGCCCAGTAATCTGTTCAAAGCCATGTCCAACCCAGAGGGTGTGTTCAGCCCGGCCGACAAGTGTGGTTATTCTGGCGCTTTGTCCATGACTGTGCGGTGCTCCTGGTGCGCACATGAGATGAGTGTCCGCTGTTGCTCTGCTCTATCTACCATGGTGTATATCCAAGAGCGGCTGCGTTAGATGGCGACCTTCAATGCCTTGGAAGAGACTATCCAGGTGTGAGCGCAGAGTCGGATTTTGATGGACAGAAATAATGGATCCCCGCATAGCTGCATGTATGTATGACCTTTTCCTTTGTAGTTTTATGCCTCTTCTTTCATTTGACTTTGTGTTTTATTCACCTTATTCGCCTCAAACATGGGCACGATGGTTTGTGTTGGTCGCCGAGGTTGTCGATCTTTGCTATGTCTGATGACTTTATTTTGTTCATGTTTAATGACTTGCTATGCTTTACGATCTAATGACTCCTTTGTCGTCTGTTTATTTGGTGTCGGGGATGGGTGGTAATTAGTTGTACCCGATGCGGAAATGTCGGCGTGTCGATAATTGTAAATAAGATTCCGTGTCAAATACATTTTCTGCAGGCTGTGATGTGGTCTGTGTGACTGCGCAGGTATGAAGCAAACGGCTATGCTCGACGCCTCACTTGGCATGTGAACGGGCACTTACCTGTTTGCCGTGTGATCGTGGCTACAGTAGCAGCGATTATTTCCGGCCTTGTTTTCTGCACGAGGCCGACTCGGAAACGAAAAGGGTTTCTTTCGCACATATCTTGTGATCTACTAGTCATATGCTTGTTCGCCGACTAGTCCCCCGACAACATAGTTAATCAGTTTCCTCTTCTCCTAAAACGATTTGCACAGAGACTTGTACAATCAATTGCACTTTTGTGCATTTTCTCACCTAGTATCCCGAAAATGACGATCAATTTCCTAGCCTTGCAAACTTTATGATGCATACATACTCTGCAGTTGCTCATTCGCTGGATAACATGGTAACGACGATGATCAGTCTCCTCTGCTCATACATCATCACTCGATTCGATTTCCCCAAAGACACAATACCTCACGTGCACTCCATGAAGAGACGATGTAACGATCCACGCTCCCGCCTTCCTCCTGAGTCCTCCGTCCGGCCCTAACCCCCTCCCAACGAGTTGAGAACCCCCTCAGAAAACATGTTATACTGGTAGCCCAGAAAAGCGATGCGGCCCTAGAGACCAAAGCAGGCATACAGCGCGCGGTTTTCCGTACCATCTTCCCCCGGCATCTCGAGTGTAAAGCATTCTTGTATAGGTTTAGCGTCGGATGATACCATCAAAGGCACTTTGGCCGAGTGGTCTAAGGCGCCGTGTTCAGGTCTCGGAGCAGCATCTCCAATCTGCTCCGCCTACTCGCGGTCTAGTAATAGGCGAGGGTTCGAATCCCTCAGGTGTCACTTTTTTCGACATTTTCTCCCACATTACGTACCTACACGGCTTTTCGCTCCTTCTTTTTTTTCTTGAGCGTTACTCGGCGAACATTTTTTGCCAAAATGCCTCATATTTCTCAGGCTTCTTCGTACCTCACCGAGTTACAGTGGGAATTATAATTACAAACAGTACACATTCGTCTTGGGCTTTAATGAACGGGTACTTGGCCCCTTGGGTGTGTAGATGAAAAATGATTTGGAAAGGTGATAAAAACGGTGTCGGCAGTGTGCATTGCCTGAAGCACTGTCTTGGAGCGGGGAAGGTACAAAGGAGTCAAGGACCCTGAGAAATGTGGAGCATTTTGGCAAAAACAGTTCGCCGAGTAAACCCGTACAGTTCGCCGAGTGACGCTCTTTTTCTTTTTGTCTCATGTGACATGTCCCTTTATTCGGGGTTGCGACTTTTGTCATGGGCACTCACTTTTCAATGTACATGCTCCCCCTTTTCCCGCTTCTTTTTCGCCTCTTTCTCCCCAGCCCAAAGGAAGATCCATCAGACAACTACAGAGTAGGTACATATGTAGACAGATGCATGCCGCCTCTCCAACATGTTATCACCAGCGGTCTTCTCATCAAAGCACCACCCCCACCATTCCCCGCGCCAAGGAATTTTACGTCATGGGGGTGGCTGGCGGTCGCGTGTCCGGACAGACTCGGCCGGATAGAAGCTCGCAAGATGGCGTGACGAAATGGAGTTGCCGCAAAGGGCCGGCCGGCATATGCAGTATCTATCTTGTGACCGACCTTGATAATCGATTACATATGCTCCATCATCACGGCCCAACGGGCGCGGCCCAGGAAAACAGGAATGTGTTGGAGTTATCATGAAAACTGCCTAATGTACCTCGCATCATCATCTTGTACATGATGATAACCCTAGGCCCTAGAAGAAGAAGAAAAAGACCAGAAAGACCAGAAAGACCAGAAAGACCAGAAAGACCAGAGAAGATAGCATCACAAAACTACACATGTAGATGGATACCGATGGCTAATACGGACGCGCTAACTCCCTCAGTTTCCTAAGACCCTCATCATCGCGTGAAATACTGCTCCTGCGCACTGACGCAATGCCTCCTCCACTTGCTGTCCTGCGGATACTTGTGCTCTACCACTGGCGGGCCAAGATACTGGCTCAGGACCGAGGGCGGCGAGTGTGCTGCGTCACGGACGTCATGATTTGGGCGTCGCGGGAGTTCACTGCTGCTGCTGTTGCTTTTTTTTTTTTTTTTTCCTCGT
>SRPQ01000378.1:0-22269 GCA_018360075.1 Claviceps cyperi
ATCAGGGCAGTGGAAATATCCGAAATGGTCAGTGAAATTATCTAAAACGGTCAGTGAAATTATCCCTGCCCAAAAAAAACCAAAAAAACTAGACACATACATTGTGGGTAAGCCTCTCCCCCACTTTCAAGTGAGCACCCCCCTTACTGAAACCGCGCCCAATCAGCGCCGAGTGTCCGAACTAGACACCGTACTCCCATTAACCCTTAAAGTCCTGTGAAGCTTCCGCAGCTTCTCTTCATCCGACTCGTCCACCTCGTCCTTCTTGCCCTTCTCGACCCTCGGCGCTGGCTTCATGGATTTTTTCTTCATGATCCGCCTCGCCCACGAAAATTTATTAGATGCGGTTGGTGTGTTGGAGGGCCGCGAGGAAGACGTCGACGGCGGGATGCTAAATCTTTGGTCGGCGTCGGGCCCGAACACGGATGGGATGAAGTCACTTGTTGCTTGTTTGGCTTGTGTTCCTGGGGCCCAGCTTTGTCGTGTTGCGTTCTTGTTCACGGATGGGATGCGAGCGCGTTCTGCTTGCTTGTTCTGTGTTCCTGGGGCCGAACCATTTCGTGTTGGGTTCGTGTTGACGGATGGGCTGCGAGCACGTTCTGCTAGTTTTGCTTGTGTTCGTGGAGCCCAAGTTGGTTGTGCTTGGCAAGTATTCAGGGATGGGCTGCGAACTCGTCTTGTTTCTTTCGCTTCTGTTCCTTGAGCCGAAGTTTTTCGTGTGCTTATGGATGGGCTGCGAGCACGGTTTGCTTGCCTTATTTGTGGTCCTGCTTTCAAAGTTTGTCGTGCTGGGTTAGTATCCATGGATTGGCTGCGAGCACGTTTCGCTTGTCTTGTTCGTGGTCTTGAAGTCGAACTTTGTCGTGTTGGACTCGTATCCACGGATGGGCTACGAGCACGTTTTGCTTTTCTTGTCTGTGGCCCTGAAGCCGAGGTTTGTCGTGTTTGTCGTGTTTGTCGTGTTTGACGCGTGTCCACGGATGGACTGCGAGCGTGATATGCTTGTCTTGTGAGTGGTCCTGGAGCTGAAGTGTCCCGTTTTGGGTCAGTGTTCACGGACGGGCTGCGAGAACGTCCTGCTGGTTTTTCTTGTGTACGTGGAGCCGAACTTTCTCGTGTCTGGCGCATCGTTACGGATGGACTGCGACCTGGTTTACCTGGTTTTGCCTGGTTTGATTGTGCTCCCGAAGCCGAAGCAGCAGACGTTTCCCCCGTCGGGCTCGTACTCCTATCAATAACCATAGGTTCGCCCTCATCCGGCCGCTTCGGTTCTCGAGATGGGCGCGTTTCTTGCTGCGGCCCACCACCACGGATGTATTGTCGTGCGAGCGCAACTTCCTCTGGGAATTCTTCCAACGCCGCATCCACGCTCCTCTTGGTGATGATCATTCGAGAAAACTCGGGTTGACCACCGCGCAAGTTAAACCACTCAACCGCAGGCAGGGCCTCTTGGCCAGGGCCTGCATTTCGTACGTACTGGAGATAGGCGCTCGAGAAGGCACGGATGAAGTCGTCATAAAGGAATTCGTGAAGACCTCTTTCTGATTGCAAATACTCCAGACAGAGGAGGGCTTTGATGAAGTTTTTCAGCGTGCCCGCATGGGTCGTTGTGTAGGAGAGATATGTTGACGTGAAGAGGCTGTACATGTCCTTGGGCGGAGGGGAAGGTTCTGGCACGACTACAGCCAAGTTTTCTGCGTAAGGTCTTTGTACTGGAGCGGCGTCGTGGACTTGCTGTGGAGGACTGGGAGGCACAGCACGTTTGGTGGCGGGTACCTGAGTGGCAGCTGCGTTATCTGCTCCCGAGTTGTGAGTTGAGATTGACGCACATGCCGCTTTTTGTAACGAAACGGCGTCGTCGGATTGCAGTACAACACTGGGCGGCGAAGCTTGTCCGGTGGCAGATATCTGAGTGGCAGTTATACGGCCTACTACCGAGTTTTGAGTTGACATTGTCGCACAGGTCGCGGGGATTAGTGAGCTGGACGAGGTGAACATTGAGCTGCCCTCCTCATCCAATCGCGACGTAGTAGGAAGTCTGCCGACCGAGAAGGGCTCCAAGCATTTTACTGGCGTGTCTTCTTCAAATTGGATAGGGCGCATTCTGCGATGGCACCTTCGTTTAAGCCCCTTCTTGTGCCGAACTGGTGATGGCTTTTCGAGTTCGGTTCCAGGAATCATCCGCTGGTCGGGCTGAGCGCAAGTAGGTGTGTCGTTGCTGGTGATTTGTGTAACGACTGGGGCAGCTGGTGTAGAGGCCATCATCTGCATGCGAGCTGATTCGAGATTCACCCGGGCCTGTGGACTCTCACGGACTCCAGGCAAATCTACCTCCATCTCCACGTCGTCGTCGTCGTCTTCCTCCCCCATGATACCAGTAAGACGCAGACTTTCGCGCACTGCAGGAATCGGAGTCGCAGTCTGGGCTACAGACAAATCGGCCGTCCGCTGGTCGACCTGGGGCATCGCGTCAGGAACTTGCGTGTGGAAGTTGGGTGCTTCGGGCGCTGAGGTGGGCGACTGCAGCGGGTCTCGAATCGGTGAAGCAGACCATCCAGAAATTGGACTGCCTTCATCGTCCTCCTGCTGCTCTTGACTGCGTACTTCGTCGAAATGATCATAGCCAACAGCATCCTCGTCGTTGCCCTCGACGTGCGGTCTGGGATGGTGATCTTTGGAAAGGACATCTTTGGTACTAGACGAGATCTGGTCTGCGGTCTGTTTCACCGCTTTCAACTTCATGAGATGACGTGATGTGATGTCCTGCAAGATATTGATCGGAAGTAGAGGCACGTCTCGCCTGTCGCTGGGATCAATGGCCCACGCGCCATCTTGGTCCAAGATTTGAAGCTGATCTTTCGGTATGATGGCGAATCGCCGCCCCAGCTGCGCCTGGTCGGTTTGCTGCGACGATAAGCTCAAAGACATGCTAGTTACCCAAGAAAATTGTCCAGGACACACGGGGTGGCATGTCAATCGATGCGTGAAAGGATGGCCCGTCCTCGACACAGTAGGATGGTGGAGGATGCGGACGATGTGGTGTGCATGATAGTCGCGTGGCTCCGGCGGGAATAACGGACGGGAGGCTGTTTTCGAGAAGGATAAAGTAGCTACCTGTTCGTATGCCCTCTGGCTTGTGGCAGTTCCTAGAGCACGGGAAAAGAAAGGGAAAAAGTGTTATCTCGTGTTCTACATAGTACAGAGTACCCAGAGCCGTATTGCATTTGACCATTTGTCATGCTGAACGTGTCAAAGCACGTGCAGAATGCGTGTAACGAGTACATACGCGCTATGACTGGCTCCAGCTGGGGCCAGTGTAATATAGGTTAGCGCTGTCGTCGATCCATTCAGGGGCCAGGGCCATTCTTAGAGAGGCCTGCTGGAGATCCGCTGAAGGTCCGCTAAGACCCGCTGAGAGGCACCAATCTCTCTCTCTTCGCCAAGGCGTGAACAGCGCTGACCAACGGCAGCCGCGGCCGACACCGACTTGTTCTTGCACTGGGTGTGGGTATCGCTACCCGCAGCCATGACCAAGAAAACGACAACCAAGAAATTTTCATTTAAACCCACTTTTGGCCGGCCATAACAGTGCGAATTGCTCCGACGCACTTTAGAGGCTAGGGGTTAATGGTTAGTAGTTAGTGGTTAAGTTAGGGTTGGTTAGGGGGTTAAGTGTTAGCTAATGGTATTTGCAATATGATTTCGCACTGTAATAACAGGGATAACCGGCACTAAAAGTTTGGTTATGGGATTCTTGGTCGTGGTTGCGGGGTCAAAAACCCTGGTCCATTCTGCGTTGTCGCCGCACTGGGTCCCCGCGTCGTGAGTCGTGAGTCGTGAGTCGTCACAGCTCAGATCCCACATGGATCTCCAAGTTCCAACGCCTGGGTCAAAGGCAAGTTGCGGAGTTGGCCTGTCATCTATCGCCCACCGCCGCTAGGTATCTCAGTTCCGACGAATCAAGCTCCTCCTTCACTGATAATTAAACCTGGCCAAGGTTAGCTGGCCTGCAGACCGCCTTATTTCGTCATTCTCAACGCTGAACCGAGTATATACATGTGCCAACGCCAAGTACGAGCCCCGAACTGCTTACCGACCCAAGTACCGACTTAGATCCATGCTCTGGTCAGGATTCAGACCTCACGTTGCCTGCTCGACAGCTGGACAAAAGGACAAAAGGACCAAACAAAACATTTGGTCTTCGACGAATATCAGACACCGGCCCTTTTGTTCGCCAGGCACACCATGCGCTTAGCTGGCCATATATCATATCCCGAGCTCTTGCAGACTTGAGCTGACTGCGCAAAACACAACAAAACCTCCCCATGGGACGAATAGCTCTCAAGCTTTCTCTGGCCAGAACGACTGCGGCAGCCTCCGTGCTCCTCAAATTACAGCTTGTCTCAACATCATGACGAGTACTTCCGCCTCTAAACAAGCACGGCCTGCCTCGCCTGCTACTTCGGCTGGTCCCATCTCACTTACGAGCTTCCGAAACCGACGCGACTCGACAGTTTCCATATCCTCAACAATAGATAAAGAGCGCCTGGCGCATGCCCTCGATGAGATACACACATCGGCGAGTCGCTGCGACTCCTTGACCACATTCAATGATTATGCGCCGCCGCCGGAGGCCTTACCCCTGTCCGAGAGCAGACAGGGAGCAAGTGAAATGGTACAAAATGGCCTCAGTGGTTTGTACAACCGTTTCCGTGAAGCTGTGGGTGGCGCAAGCCCTACAAGGCCAACTGCAAGAGAGGCAAAGACGATCAGAGATGGCTCCGCGCAAGCTCCCGAGACAAACTCCAAGCGGTCTTCCGCGACGCTTAGCCACGTATCTAGGCCATCCGTGTCGTCCTTGAACAACGCGGACACCAATACGACCGCCAACTCGCTCTTTTCTGGTGGCGCACCAACCACGGAAGCGTATCCTTCCGCAGCCTTGTCCGTCTCTGGAGATACTCGCTCACAAGGACATCAATCCATCAAATCAGCTAGCATCAGTTTGATGACAGGTCCGAGGTCCATCTCTTCGAGCCGACAGAGCCTTCCGACAAACTCCACAAGCTCTGTCATAGCTGATCCTACTATCGCTCCACCTTCAGCGTTAACACGCGATGCGAGCCGTAGCACGATTCGAACCGAGGACAGCACGGGGCAGGCATCCAGCAGAAGGAGTCTTGGCAGGACGGAGCTCCAGGCTGAGACCGCTGGGCTCTACGATTCACACGACGGCCGACTCCCTCCTCGAGCTGGTAAAGAGGATTCTTCAAGCCTTGAAGGCAGTATAGATGTTCCATTTAGCCCAGTCCAACCACCTACTCTTTCGGTCACATCAACGTTGCCAAGAAGCCACCATGTGCGAAGTCCTTCAGGTACTTCTTCAGTGCTTCAAATGGACGATTACAGACGAATGCCTACCGTAATTGACAGAATAAGTCGTTCTCGATCGCCCATATATCCTGGCTCTAGGGAGTCGTCCGTGGATAGAGGAACATCTGCTGCCAGTGCTGTCAATACCGCTGCTCATGGTTCAGTCCATCATAGCTCTTTTGGTCAAGATTTTCGCGCCGGACATTTGCATCCGGACTCAAGTCGGATCCCCGGAACGACTCGTGGCCCCGAACGGGCTTCTGATCAGATGAGCGCTCAGCTCGACAAGATGCGACGGCAGGTCTTAAGCAAAGAGTTTTGGATGAAGGATGATACTGTCAAGGAATGTTTTCTCTGCCAAATACCTTTCACGGCTTTTCGCCGAAAACACCACTGTCGAACCTGCGGCTGTATCTTTGATTCCAAATGCACAACGGTAGTCTCAGGCGAACGGTTTGGAGTCCAAGGATCTTTGAGAGTGTGCAAGAACTGTCTCGAAGTCATCACTCGCCGCTTTGATGGCAGCGGCTCAGATGATTCAGGTGATGATGATGAACGGTCTTTTCTGCCCAAAATATTTGGCCCAAACAACCCGAAAGACTCTTCCGAAACCGTCGCTGGAAATTTGAAATCCGCCAGTGTGGCACTAGGTTCTGACGGTTCGGAGGACTCTCGCTCACTGACCACGCCAATGATGGCTATCCCAGGCACTCGTCGAGTGAAAGATTCCGCGAACAGGGCCTCGGCAGTGCTGGAAATAGACGCGCCTACTTCACTAAGCCGCCCCGGTTCGTCACGTTCGCTGAAGTCTCTCACGACATCGGGCCGCCCCCAATCTTCTGCCGGACACAGAAGACATCATTCGAAGCATGGCTTACTTGGCCGGTACAAACCCGCTCCAGAGCAACAGGCTCCATTTAGGAAGGGGATTGGCGATGAAAATGCCAAGAAGCCAAAGTTTCCCGCCTTTCATGATGACAATATCATTGATCCAGATTTGGCAGACTACATGTCCGAAGATTCAAGTGGCGATGAACAGATGGGTATTTTTGCCACCATGACGGGGTCAGATGTACAGTCCACGAGCTACGAACAAGATAGATCCGGATTCCCTTCTTTCATGAATCAGGCGAGAAAAAATCGCCATCGACACGATAAAAGCATCAGTGGCATGAGCTTTGTCGGCAGAGGAGGTGTTGTTGACGATGCAAGTGGGCCGATCAGTTTTCTGAACCACAGACGACCGACTAGGCGGAGAAATCTTAGTAATGTCAGCGGGAGCCCTTACCATCATGCGACGCCTCGGCCCAAGTCAGCCATATACAAGGGCCCTTCGCTTGCAGCTGAGATGCCCTTTGGCATTGACCATTCAAGCCCAAGTCACTCAAATTTAGTCCACCCACGAAGTCAACTCACCAGGAGTGAGTCGCTGCGGAGGAGCATGTCGCCAAAGAAGGAGTTGAATAGATCCAGCTTGAAGCATGTCGATAAAATACTGCATCAGTTGCTGGACGATGCCGAAATACCGAATCCAGGAGCTTGGCAGAAAGCGCTTGTGCCGATACTGTTACAGCTGACGGACGATGTGACGCCAGATGTTGCCAAGGGCGAAGACATGGACTTGCGGCATTATGTGAAGCTGAAGAAGATACCTGGCGGACGACCTGGCGACACTTGCTATGTGTCCGGCGTAGTCTTCACCAAGAACCTGGCTTTGAAGAGCATGTCACGACGAATTACCAATCCTCGAATTGTACTCGTCACTTTCCCAATAGAATATCAGCGGCATCAACAGCATTTTATGAGTCTACAACCGGTGATCGAGCAAGAAAAAGAGTTCTTACGAGTCGTGGTACAACGAATCACAAATCTTCGCCCGCATGTTTTGCTTGCCCAAAAAGGTGTTTCTGGGGTTGCCTTACAATATCTATCCGACGCCAACATACCCGTGGCCTACAATGTCAAAGATACGGTCATTGAAGCCGTCGCCAGATGTGCCGAGGCGGAGATAATTGAATCATTGGACATGTTGGCCCTGCCCGTGCGTGTGGGACGCTGTTCCGCGTTTGAAGTACGAACGTTTGTCAACAACGATTATCCCGGAAGAAAGAAGTCGTATATTTTTCTCTCGGGTTGTCGCCCTGAGTTGGGATGCACAATCACATTGCGTGGGGCCACTGGCGAGTCGCTGAAACATATCAAACATATCATGGAGTTCATGGTGTACGTGGTGTACAACCTGAAGTTGGAGTCTAGCTTACTTCGCGACGAATGTGTGGAAGCACCGGAAGACAGCGAGGCCTCCTTGTCGAACTCTCTCCAAGGTCTAAATGACAGCCTCAGATCCACAAGCTCAAGCGGAGAATGCACTAAAGCTGGCGCTACCGTGGTCGTCAATCACCCTTCAAGTGAGAGTGAACCCCCCTCGCAAGTCACGGTGGACAGCTCAAGTGCGGGAGACACAGGTACCGACGATGTCAAAGCTTCGGGACAATCGGTCGCGCAAAGCAAAGAACCAGCTCAACCCATGTCCCTTCACACCAATGACCTGCATGTCTCTCCCGATAGTCTGGTGCCTGACGACATCCCGATGCCAAGCTTCTACAGCGACATGGTCGCCAAGTATGAGACCAAGATCCTATCCGCATCCCCTTATGTCAAGTTCAAGCAACCATATCTTCTGATGAGGGCTCGTGAACAAGAGAGAAGACTTTTGTATCTTCGTCGGCTGCGCGATCAGGATACAGTGGAGGAAGACTCGGAGAAAGCTGGCCGTCACAAGTTCCAGCTTATCAAACCGGAAATGGTTGAAAAAATTGGTCAAAAGGCACCGCATCAAGTCATGGAAGTACTGCATGCTGTTCATGATGCCGAATATGACAAGGCCCTCTTCAACTATCAAACGCAGACTCGTCAGTGGGAGACATATATCCAAGGCAACCTGGACTTATTCGACCCGTACTCCCACCAGAATATCGTGGTCCTATATTCTGTCATCTGCACAGACACGAAAATTCCGTGCATAGAGCCAAGTTTGGTTGCTATTAACTTCTACGACGAGCAACATGTGGACACGGGTATGGATGCAGACTGTACACTGGGCCAATACATTGAGGACCTCGCTTATAGCAAGAATGACATTTGCCTCTCGAACGGATGCGAGAAAAAACTTGTCGACCATCACAGAACCTATGTACACGATGAGCATAGAATCACGGTTTTTGTTGAGCATATCGCCAATCCACCCCTACGGCGACCAGGACTCGGCGATGGAATCACGATGTGGACCTACTGCAAGCTTTGTAAGAAGGAGTCGGAGGAAGTTGCCATGTCTGATGCGACCTTCAAATACTCGTTTGGGAAGTACCTGGAGCTTCTTTACTGGGGCCGTGGCCTTCGGATCAAGAATATCGAGGACTGCCCTCATGATCAGCACCGCGATCACGTTAGGTACTTTAGCGTTCGAGACTCGAGAGTTCGAATCCACTGGGACCCGATTGATCTTCTCGAGATCGTTGTTCCGCGAGCCAGGATAACTTGGAAGGTAGCTAACGATTTGAAGCTCAAGAATGAGCTTTACACAAAAATGGAAGAACGCTGGGCAAAATTCATGGCCTCGGTGCGGGCTAGGTTGAAGAGCATTCGAACAGAGAGTCTTTTGCCGGAGAAGGCGGACTTATGCAAAGCAGAAGTGGAAAGACTGATGAAGAAGACACAGGACGAGCAACCGGCAATGATCCGTCAGATGCAGCGTTCCTACGTCGAGTCGAAATACTACGAGGTGGTCCCTTTCAACAAACTAATGCGTGAGATGCTGGAGAAGGCTGGGGAATGGGATCAGGCCTTTGCAAAGTTCGAAGCTGATTTTCTTGGAGAACGCGACATGAGACAAATCACCATGATGCAACTGAAGAAGATCTTCACCGACAACGAGTCTAAAGAGTCGCTCGCTTCGAATGACCTGACTGGGTTTGCTGCCGACGTTGACGAGCCCCCTTGCCAAACACCTAACGAGATTGCTGAAAAAAGCACTGAACAGAGTGCTGATTGCGTCGAGGAACATACAAACACAGGCACGGAGGCTAGCGTGGCGTCTTCAGGAGTTTTGGCCGAAAAGCTCGGCGAGGAAGAAGAGAAAGAAGAAGGAGAGAAGATTTGCGTTCCTGATGAGGGACTCGTTGAGCAGGTCGAAGGGCTGAACTTGCCAGGGCCCGAAGAGTTGGAGGAAACCACGGAACCGATGCCCCAGAGCCCCATGGAACCAGAAGAAGCTTCTAAGAGTCCAATTACCCAAACTGCGACAATAGTTCGACCACCAATCTCGCCCATGGGAGCGGCCGCGGCACGCAACCCCACCGATTCCTCGATGCCCGGCCAATCTTTGTCGGAAAAAGTTGATCAAATGCGTCGGGAGCAAGCGCTGCAAGCGAGTGAAGACCAGACGACAGCGCTCAACCCAGCACCGGGCCGCGGATTGGGCCGCAACTCGGGACTCAGCATCGCGCCGCCCTTGGTAAGGGCACTTTCTCAGCCTGTCCGGGCGGTGCCTAAGTCGCAGCAGTCTGCAGCTACCAAAATCCAAACGCTGAAGGAGGGCAGAGTCTTAGTAGGTCTGGAAACCCCGCTGGAGGAAACGTCGGAGGGGTCGGTCAGGGTAGACAAGAAACTGTCGGATCGACTAGGGTTGACTGCTTTGAAAAATCGTAGCAAGAGCGCTGCCTCGAACATCCCACGCTTGGCTCACAAGAAGAGGGAATCTAAAGTGTCGACACTAGCACGCCACTTTGAACAACTGAGTCGAGAGTTTGAAAAGGAACGCATTCGGGATCGAAAAGAGAGAGCCGCAAGTCTTCGTCAACCACGAGCCAGGCTCCCCCGGACGGTCACCAAGGCCATTGTGCAGGTCTACGATGACGTTGCAGAAGCTTTCGAAGAGCATGGCGTCTCCACTGAGCAGCTGGCCGGACGGGATGGTGACCAAGACCAAATCGAAACCCCGCCGGCCGAGGGGGACGTGGAAGTGGAAGTCAGCATCTCAAAGTGCCAGTCCGAACCCGTGACCCAACTCCCTACCCCTCTGGAAGCAAGCACCGGACCAGGGAGTCAAGCGTCCAAATCTGAGCTCGACCCCGTGCCTGGAGGCGAAACCAGCCAGGGAACATCAGAGGATGAGGGCGGCACTAGTGATATGGAGTCGTCCATTGCGGACGAATTCCTGCCTGACATTCAAGAACTGGCCGAGGCTTTGGAACCAAGCACCGAGATCCCGCTTGAACTTCCGAAACATCAGAAAACGAGCTTGATGAAGTACCTGACCAACTTCTGGGCAGAGACCTCAGCTAGTGGATGGCCACCATTGGACTACCCCGTGAATTCGACTGACCACATCTTTGTCGATTCAGACATCATCGTACGAGAAGACGAGCCTAGCTCCGTCATCGCACTCGCTTTGAACAGTGCCGACTACCAGGACAAGCTTTCGACAATTAGGAGGGAGGCTCAAGAAGTCATGCAGCGGGAGGTAGAAGTGGCCAGTGATGGAGAGCCCAAGTCACCACTAGCGTCTGACGCCTGCGACCTCACGGTGGACGAAACAGAATTGGAAAAGAGCTTGCTGCGAGCCACTGGCACGCATCTCAAGTACCAGTTCAAAGAAGGTGCAGCAATGATGACATGCAAGATCTTCTACGCTGAACAATTTGATGCTCTGCGGCGCAAATGTGGAGTGGCTGAGCGAATCATTGAGTGTCTTTCTCGTTGCCTCAAATGGGACTCGAGGGGCGGCAAGACCAAGTCGGTATTTCTCAAGACCTTGGACGACAGACTCATTCTCAAGGTAAGTTGCCGTTTCATCATAGCACGGCCCGTGACTCCGTCCGTAGTCAGTCATTGGCTATCAATTTTTCTGAAAGTAGCTAACGTGGTATGAAACAGAGCTTATCCCCCATAGAAACATCGGCATTTTTGCGCTTCGCCCCTAGCTACTTCAGCATCATGGCCGAAGCGTTATTTCACGATCTACCCTCTGTCATTGCCAAGATGCTGGGCTTCTTTCAAGTTATCATCAAGAACCCAAGCACCGGCATCGACATCAAGCTCGATCTTCTGATTACCGAAAACCTATTTTACGACCGCTCTCCGACCCGCATTTTCGACCTCAAGGGCTCCATGCGCAACCGCAAGATCCAGTCCACAGGGGAACAGAATGAAGTCTTGCTGGACGAAAACATGGTGGAATACATTTACGAGTCGCCGCTCTTTGCGAGAGAGCATTCCAAGAAACTACTCAGAGCGTCGGTCTGGAATGATACTCTTTTCCTGGCCCGGCAAAACGTCATGGACTATTCCTTGATGATTGCCGTAGATGAGGAGAGGAAGGAGCTCGTGGTGGGTATTATTGACTGCATCAGAACGTATACGTGGGATAAGAAACTGGAGAGCTGGATCAAGGATCGTGGGTTTGCGGGTGGGGGCCGGAATCGGCCGACTGTGACGAGTCCGAAGGAGTACAAGTCTCGTTTCAGAGAGGCCATGGCTAGGTGAGTTTCCCTTTCCCCTCTTTCTCCTTCTTGAAGAATGCCATGAATATTGGGATTGCTCACATTGGGGTAAAGGTACATCTTGCAAGCACCGAACTGCTGGCACTTGTTCAACAATCCGCAGCTGTCGACAAGCTATGGGCGCGCTCGATTCGAGGAGCCCGAGACTCCGCTGGAGTGAGCTGTATGCGGCACGTCTACGACCGGCGGGCGGTCTCTCGTCACGATGTTTCGGAGAATTCTGAGGGGTCGGCGGAAGGGAGGCAGTCAATGTTCGCGGAAACTGTAGCATCAACATAAGCATAAGCAAACCTAATTTGGTCTTTTGACTCGGAGGGTTCAGTCGGGGAAGGACTTCTCATGGATGGGACGATCACGGATGACGACAATGACACTACGTGGAGGGGATGAGATTCTATGGCGTTGGCGTTTGACGAGAAAATATACCGCGTGCTCCCATTTGCAGGTGTACTCAAAGGAGTTTCCAAAGCGCTCCATATGTTTTGTCGTACTGGATGCCAGAATGTCTGGTCTTGCTGCGTATTGACCATGAGGGGATACCTTCTGGTTGTAGAATACAAAGCGCCACACAAGCTACCCTACCACTCACCATGTTGATAGAGGTGCTGGCCAACATGGTCAGCATGTACCTGGACGAGAACTTCATCGAAAACCACACGAAAATCAAAGACTTGTCGTTGCCGTCATCATCCAGCTGTTTGCGGCTCTGATAGGGATATATTGACACCGGGGAAGCTATGGTTTTCCTCCGCATCAAGGAACACGACCCCTCTATTGTGGAGTACCATATTTCCATTCCCAAGTCCGACGCCAAGAACGAGGCTGATGCCGATGGCAAGCTGCGTCTCAGCGCCGTTTGTCAGGTGCTCGCTTTCACCATACAGGCCATGAAAGCTCCCGAAACAACTTCTGACTGGCTGGCTCTTACCAATAATCTCCCCAAATGGAAAGACGCGCGTATGGAGGCGAAAGACTTTTCTTCAGGTCCCGATCCGAAGGCTAAGTGTCCTCTGTACAAGGGGAAAGACCTAAACTACCTCACCCAAGCGACCCGGATACCGCCGTCACACGGTCAGCTTTCAAATTGGCAAATCCACTAGCAGAGGAAGCCAGCGATGAGGACGAAAACGACGAAGCCGACGACTCTGGACCGGGTAAAAAAAGGGCAAAATGTAGGGATGCATAAACGACCAGACGGTAGGCGTAAGATGGAGAGCGACGTTGTCAACCGGTCGTACTGCACGCATGAGTGTGTTCGGGGGTTGGCATTTGGCACCCCCCTGGATAAGAATTGCCCAAACGTCAAAGATGACGGCAGCAAGCACATCGACCGACAAGAATTTCTCCGCCTGATACGAGAGCAATTGGATGGCGAGAAGGCCCATGCTAACTGCAAGCCCATTAACGCTTTAGGGCACATCGGGTATCTCTTTAAAATTCGCCTATTGTCGCATGGCTACACACTTGTGACAAAGGCCGTCGGCTTATGCGATGGCGCACCTCTAGTACATGAAGAGAAGATGTACAACTACCTTCGTGATTTACAGGGCCGTTTCATTCCTACCTGTCCTGGTCACGTTGAGTTGAAGTGGCTTTTCCGTGGTGAGGCATACGACTATACCATACCGCCTTCAGACACTTCCTGTTCCTGTCGTATGCCGTAGTAGATGGAGGAAGACGTGGCATGTCATGGACCTGTGACAGATGTACGAGCTGCGCAAGCTTAGTAGTGGTCTTCTCTAATGAATATCACAAATGAGCTAAAATAGTCGAGAATGGAAGGGCTTCATGCGAGAAGGTGTGAGGAACGCATAACCACCCGTTCCGCCCAAAAGGTCAAGTGACCAAGTTGCATGGCAGCAGCTTGATCATAATTATAGTGCACTTGTCACCCCTGCACAGACGGCACTGTACAGATCGTGATATTCGTCACCTCCACTGCACATTCCACTAGCCATCTCTGAATCTAAAGTAGATTTAGTATATAGTTGTCTCATTATTATTATTAGAAGTAACGAACCAATCGTAAGCGGGAGACTCGGCTATACACGCCACGGAACGTGTAGAACTACCTTTAGGCGGCAGTAATCCGAGTACGTGATCCGAACGGTAGCGAGGGGCATAACGGAGAATCCGGTCGGGGACCCCGTCGGCAAGTCTTCGAGGCCGCGGACGGTTCGTGTTATGCCGGGTCAGGAAGGTAACAATGTAGTAGCTCCGTACTCTGCGTCTCGTTCGAGATGCTTAACGTAGAGACTTCTCCTCGGCCGCGTATTGCCGGTCCCCGTCGGTATCCGGTACGCCTACTACGGCGTCTCGATCGATCCTGTTCGGTCCGGCAATCGAGAGTAAGGACAACTCGAGAACCCTCTACGAGCGGAAGATCGAGTAGGAGATGGCTTACTTCTTGCGACCCCCAGTCCCGCTCCACAAGAAGCTTATTAAGGGTCTTCGCCGCGAGGGAGACAACGGGTCTCGAATCCGACACATGCGGGTGGACACTTTAGCTATATCTGTATAGGACGCCGTCGGGACCTCCGCCTTCGTACAATACTTCGCAATGTAATCGAGGGCAACCCGGACCGAAGTACACGGCGTAATGTCCATGTTCGCGCGCCACGCCATAATTGCCAAAGGGCTATAATGGTTCGTCGCGGTATCGTTTGACTTAGCGCAAAACATCGGGTACTGGGGATTCCGCCGGGTAGAGAGTTCCGCGGTGTGAATAATGTCTCGTGGGAAGTAGAATCGACAGTACTTCAAATCGTTCACGGGGTTCTGTCCTTTACGGCGGCGTAGACAACCGGTATCGCTGCAGCTGTGCTTTTGTACCCGATTAACGATATCCGAGAGAAACTCAAGATCGTTCCGTACCTCACTAGCCATAGATTGGATGGTACCATTTGCCGTAGGCGCGGCTACCCGTATCAGATCGGGGATTATCGCCGTCAGGTGTAGTCCCCAAAAGCGCGCGAAGTCGTTGCAACTTTGTTCGCTTTTGAGATCTAGCGTAGGAGTCTCCGGGGTCCAAAGAAACCAATGTGCGTGTACACTAACTACCGCGTCTTTGAAACTCAGCCGAGGGCGCGGACGTACGCCTCGAGTTGAAGCCTTTGGTTACCACAATACGCCCGCGTACCCTTAATCTTCGTACTCTGCCGTACAATAGAGTTAAGAAGGTACCGTCCTTTTCCGGATTCCGTGTCCTCGAAAGCCTCCCTCCCGTACCTCGTCTGCGGTAATCGTCCGGGATTCTGTAAACCTCCTGGCGACAAAGGACGAGCCGCTACGGGTGTACTGTCGATAGAGGATGTTCAAGACAATGTACCTCCATCTCGAGTGCCTCGCAAACCGCCCGTCCTTATAGAGTAAGAGATACTGAATGTATTCCTTAAAAGATACCTTCCGGGGCCTTACCGGGGCCTTACCGGGGCCTTACCGGGGCCTTACCGACCACCAATCCGCCTTACCGTAGGGATAGAGGCTCGGGAACGTAAGCAAAAGAAATCCGCATGTCCACTACAGTACGTCTTCGTATCGAAAGATATGGCCGGATAGAGGGTTGCGGAAGTTCCGGGGTAGCGTTGGGAGGTAGCCCGTCCCCTACCTGGTCGCGGAGAGCGGAGAAATCGCTCTGTTTCGCCAGTAGGTTCGGTACCGCCATGTCTCCAAGTTCGTACTCGTCATCCTCGTTCTCAGGGCCAAAACCCGGTTCTCGTCGCGAAGAACCTCCAACTTCTTGTAAGCCCTAAGCACCTTGGTCGATATGTCCGATCCAATGATGGGTGATACGTATATCGCTCTTACTGTAAGATGGGTTCTTGATGTTGGAGAAAATGACGAGTCCGTAATATTACGCCACTTCGCTAAGGTCCCAAGAAGGCAACTAGAAGGCAACCAGAACGGGAGTCCCAGCGAGTTCTCTGTCCCACGACATCAACGTCGACGGCGGCTTTGCCGAGTGTGCCATTCGAGGGAAAGTCATTGATCGATTTGGCCTTGCAGAAACAGCGAGCCATGGCGTGACAAGCTATGTCTGGATTCATATTTGCTTTGTCCTCTCTCAAAGCCACGCATGACTCGCGCGAAAATTCCAACGCTGTAAAGCAACAAACTGCACCATGACCTCTTTTTGCAGTTCAGATATATACTCACATGAACGGAAGCAAGCTGAGTGCCCAACGAATCGATGCGTAAGCAATCTCGAGAAGTACAAAATGAGTTGGGGAGAAAGATCAGATACTGCTTATTAGGAAGCCCAAATTGCCATATTGTCGACCTAGTACAGCTCTCGTCTACACCTTCACATACTTGATCTTCAAATCAAATCCATCTATTCTTCAAAGAATATTGACAGACTGCGTCGCTTCTGAACATTAAGAGAATCTTGGTATAAAGCTTCAGCAACAAGAGGACACTAGTCCATATTGGTAGCGCCTTCGACAACGCCAACAATATTGTAGCGCTTGGAGAAAAATGTATTCCAATCGTTCAAGGTTTCTTTCTCCTTTTCACTCAAATCATGCCATTCTGGCCGGACATCCTCAGGCTTAGTCGAGGTCATCCCCAACGCTCTTGATGCGTCCTTTCCCGCGAAGACTGTGTGTTGATTAGCACTTGTCAAGCACGCACGCACGCAAAGCCGAAAGAGCATGAGCCGTCTCGTCTTCTTTCCGTACCATTGTATGAGCCTCCGGGCTGGTAGGCTGAGTTTCCAGTGACGTCGTAAATCTTGCCCTGTATTCGATGGTTAGTTGGTGGTTTCTCAGCCCAAGACAATTGGCATCGGCGTGGTGTTTCCAGCGTACCTTGATGGCAACGTAGCATGTGCCACCCTCAGTTCCTATCGCACTTAAATCAGTATCTGCACTAATTTACGCGTTCTGGCTATCCCGACATTTTGCACGCGCAGTCCCGTGATGAACCAGCCTAATGATCTCTTCCTCCAGCTGTAGGCTCGCGTTCATGTGCTCATCCGCCCCGAAAGAGCCAATGCAAGGCGAATGCAGTAATTCGAGGTATCCATCAAAAGCCTTTGGAGGTTCAGCCTCGCCGTGCGCAGCGGTTGAACAAAGGTATGCCAAGCGAGGCGCATCCAAGACATAAAGACATACCGTTTGCTTTCGCGAGTTCGTCCTTAGAAATGGGATCGTTCTTCGGAGAGTTCAGCTGAACCGGAACTTTAGGCTCAAATCTGGAGGCCATGATGCTGAAGATCCTGTATTTTCTCAGCAATACTGTAATTTCTCCCCTTTGATGATATGGCAAACGTTTAGTTATGGCTTCGTCTCCTGCGGCAAAGGTCGAATTGTATCGTGGCGTCGATGTGTACTCCGCACCTCGGGATCGTCAATCGTGGCATCGTGCCAAGCAAGTGGGTCAAAGGTTACATTGGGACTAGCGCAACGTCGATTTTCCAGCTCCTCACGTCAATGTACTCAGCCACAAGTGACATTCGTCAATTCGTCAAACTCTCCATGACGACTCCCACCGCCCGACTTTGTCGCAAACAGCTGCGCAATCACCACCGACAATCATGTCGTTCGCGGCAATAGCTTCGCTGCGGCCTCTTCGGAGCACATGCTCGCGTCATGCGACAACGTCGGAATTGCTCTCGATAAAAGTCCAATCCGCATCGACGACATTGACGTTCCGAGCTGTCGTCTCACTGCCGCAAGCCCACCAGAGACGATGTCAATCTCAATCCAGTACGCCACGGAATGGCACTCAGCCGTCTAGGAAACAAGATCAACCGCAGTTCAATTTTCGCCAGGCTGCGGGACGTACCTTGGGAGCTACTTTGAGAAACATTGCCGTTGCCCTCAGTCCTCGCGGCATCCGATCTGCCTGCAGGGATGCGCCCGTGCAAACGAGCCTCAATATCGTCTTGTAAGCTCAAGTGCCTCTTGAATTGAGTTGTCTGTCACGAAGGAAGTTTCAGTTGAAATTCATACATGCGACTCTTCCCCTTTCATGCCTTTGAGGCCTAAGAAACTGATCGGCTTCCAAACATATGTAGGCTCCTATTGCTCGCAGCCGTTTCTTACTTCGCCATCCGCTCTTTCGTCCCCGCATTCTACAATTCCAAACTCAGCCGATTCCCCGAACCCGTTGCCAACTCTCTGAGGAAGGCATTATACTACTCGAACTACTACCCGGATCCCAAGTTAGCGCTCAAATTTTACAAACAGGCCATGAGGCAGGCTGCTGAGGTGGGGTTGGATCCCTTCTCTGACGAGTTTCTCGGCATTCGTATCCAAGTGGCTGCGTGGTTGGAGAAGGTAAACAATTACCAATCGTCAATCGACGTGCTCGAATCTGTGTTGCGGGACTGTAATAAATGGATCGCCACTATGGACAAGTCTGTTTCCGAGGGCACAGTCACGGAAGCAGGTCTACTCAAGCCAGAATTTGCGATTGCGCCCTCAGACTCGAAAGTCGCTGCCCAGGGAACTGGCGCTCCCGAGACAGCACAAGGCGCGGCACCAGAAAAGAGCGAAAAGGAGTCCAATGCCGTAGTCGAGACCCTATGGCGCAAGAGACAGCGGTTGCTGGCCAAGGCTGTGGCCACGGCAGTCAAGCTGGGTGAAATTTACGCAACAGACTACGTGCAAAAAGACGATAAGTCACACGAGTATCTTGTATGGGCCATGGAACAGTCGCTCAAGGAGTTCAGCAGACGCGCAAGCGAGGGTGCCAAGCCCGGCGAACAGGCATGGCTGTCTGCGACCGAACTAGGCGCCATCATGGAATCCCTGGGCCGAGACTACGAGCGCCAGTCTCAATTCCAGCTCGCAGTCCCCCTGTTCTTCCAGGCCCTCAAGGTCTGCGATAGCCCTTGCCATCGAGCCGTCATCATGAATAACCTCTCCGCATGCTTCGCGCAGCAACAGCAGGAGCAACAAAAAAAGCCCACGGCTGCCCTCGACGCCAGCGAAGCCGAACTCTTGAAAGCCATTCGTGCAATCCTTTCTGTGCCGGGCCAACCGGCCGCTGCTGTGCCCCAGACGAGGTCAGAGTGCCTCGATGCAGCCCTAAACTGGGCTCAGCAAGCCCATCGTCATAGTCAGGACGTCAAGGGCCAAGCCAGAACCGAAGAGTGCGATGAAGCCTGTGCCGTCGCGCTGTGTAATTGGGCTGACGTGGCTGCCATGCTGGGAAAGAAAGATCTCGCACGGCAGAAGTATGAGCAGTGCATCGCAATGAGTGACAAGATGGGCTTCAGCAGTGGTGCTGAGCATGCCAGGGACGGCCTGGCCAATTTGATGCCACCTTCGCAGTACAAAAAGTGAGCATGCCCATTGGACTATATAGGTACCCAGGAGGGCAACAAGCGAAAACTAGTACCAACATTTGGCGAGCAAGCACGTCCAGATACAACACTTGTGAACATTAGCGGGACATGGTGTGGAGATCCAAAAGCGGGATTGCTAAAGCCTTTCTTTGCGGTATCTTTGTAAGAGACGGACTATTCGGACTGTAGCTGTGTGTATTTCATTACCTGTGAGCAGCGAATTCGAATCAACAGTTGGTGATATTATCTATGTCATATTGGGTAATGGTCGTGTTCTCTACGCGTGCGTGCCAGAGAGTCCCTTTCTGCAATGCTTTTTCTGAGGCTGCGCGTCATTGTACGGTTCGTATGTAAAGATATGAATGACTCTTCCCCAGTCAAAAGAACCCCTTGTGGCATCGGATAATTCCAACACGACGGCAGACGTGTCATTGACGTTGGGTCCGCGTAGTCTACAAGGCACATATAGGAAGCATGGAGTTAGCAATTTGTCTAAAATCCCTATTCGGAGATTGTGTCATGCCCATCAAATTACTTCTGCAGTGTATCAAAAAGCGCTCAGAGACTCAGAGAAATTGCAACCCTTATTTCTTCCAAACCAAATGCATGCGCTATGTCTCCATGGTAGACCGATTAAATGGAAAGCCTTTACAGGTTCGCATATCCGTTACTGTGCAGTCTTTTGTCGCTTTGGTTCCATACCATCCCCCGCCGAAGTCGCCTTGCTGCTGGCACCGTTTCCTTGGCCGCCGGCGTTCGCCGGTAGATCAAGCAATGGAGACCTTGCTGAGCCTGTGGTAGAGGCATCTCCTGCCAACGGTCGCTTCATTGTTGGTGGTTTATAGCTGCTTCTATTCGCCAGTGGGCTTCCTGGGCCGCCTGGTGCGCCGATCCGTCGAGTGTGATCCAACGAGGGGTTCGTCAGACTTCCTCCCACTATTGAACTCCCAGGTCTGACTGATGTAAAGCCAGTAGCGTTAGATATTGGTGCTAGTACAGCTTGGCTGCTTGATGTTGGAGCAATATGTTGCCCATTTCTGGCCAGCGGCTTCGATGAAGAATGATCGATGCCAGGAGTTTTCCTGATGGATGGACTTTCGGCTTTCGGGTTGAAGAGCTGCGAAGTCGCAAGTACTGGCTCCTTGGTCTCGGCGCTCCTTGCAACCGCCCTCGCTGAAAAGAAAGCCACCGTCTCCGCGCCGCCCGCATTTGGTATAGGTGGAGCTGCCATGGCATTCACACCTGACGGCTCTCGGCTCGAGGTTCCCGGCTGCATGTGCCCAGTATTGGGTGTTTTTGGTGGACGCAAAACAGTCCCCCCCGAAACAACTGACCTCGAGGGTTGCTGGCGGCCTACAGCTTCTGTTTGCGCTTGCGCCTGACCCTGCACCGGTCCGTTGGATTGCCTCGAGTGTTGTTGTGCCTGCGCTGGGGCTGGGTTTGGAAGTATAATTTCGTCAGGGTGGCCTTCTTCCGACACGCAGAAGTCGGCCTCGTCGAGTTCTACTGATATTCAGCTTCGAAATCTTCGAATCCATCAGAGGAGAGCATACCGCCGAGGTAATCTTCGAAAGACTCCGTCGGGTCCAATTTGAGGACAGCTGGAGCTGGCCCTGGCCCGTTGGCAGTGTTCCTATCACCTGCCCCCGTTGGCGGACCCTCCGGCAAGGGCACATCTCTCCTTATAAAATCCGAATGTCTGTGAAGGTTGTCCTGATCAAACTTCCTCACCGGCTGTGCCTTGACCTTTGTGACTTGTTTCACGAAGTCTGTGTCGTAGATACAATTACCGAGAACGTTTCCAAAGCTTCGCAAGGCCCGCTTCATACCGTCTGTCGTGCCTTCTTTCTTTGCCTTCTCGAAAGCGATGGCTTTTCCCTTGGCATTCTCTATGGAGCCGTAGCCGATATCTTCATGATATGTGCCATCTCGAAGCGTGATTCGCACAATAACAGATAGTCCTATGCTGACTCGCTGAGTTTGCGGGCTTTCATCGGCAAAGTCGACCTGAATGTTCTGTATAGATGATGACCATCCGTTGAAGCCGAAGACTTCGTTGGCTAGACCGATCACCTTTTCGGCTGTCAGATAGTGGACGCGTGAACCGCCCGGCCCAGAACGTGAAGAAATGTACTCGGGGCCAAGCTGTTTGTCGAGTTTCGATGCGATCGAGGCGATCTCCTTGGCTGTCCACTCAGATACTCGTGGCCTCTTCTCTTCGAAGGGATTCGCCCATGCAGAGTGTTGATCGCCCGGCCTGTATCAATCATTAGCAGTGCGTACTTGGAAGCCAAACGCGGCAAGACGGGATACACGCACGCAGGCATAGTTCAGCCTTTACGTCCAGGTGCTGGACGATCATCCAGTGCGAACGGATAAGGATGTATCCAGCAATGGGTTAAAAAATTGAAGGGAAAACCAAAGCGGCAATCTAGTATGGCATGAACCCAGGCAGGAAGTCAAGTAGGTATATCGTCGGCATTTGGGAGGGGTCGGGCGCTTGAGGTTAGCGTTTATTCAGAGGCGTTCCTGCCGTATGTGTCGCGACTCGCGGCTCGCGTCCGGTATTACGTGAAGTGGGAAGGCGCGTATCCCTGCCTGCCGCCTTCGGACGGGTGAGCACGTGACGGTCAGAGGGTGAAGTACTCCCCAAGGTACAGTATGTACGGACTCCGGAGTAGGTACATACC
The DNA here is from genome assembly GCA_018360075.1 of Claviceps cyperi. Lineage (NCBI taxonomy): Eukaryota > Fungi > Ascomycota > Sordariomycetes > Hypocreales > Clavicipitaceae > Claviceps > Claviceps cyperi. Next base: position 21,918 of record SRPQ01000378.1, read on the forward strand.
TAGGTACTTGTGTACTCCGTATGTAACAAGTCGTTTGTTTTCAGTCTACCTTTCTGTACTGGCGGGCGATTCAATTTCATCCCCTCCTACCTACCTAGAGGGATGGAATTGAATCGCCCGCCAGTAGTGCTTTATGGAGGCAATAAATACCATATGTACATGCCTACCTACTTAGGTCGGTAGGTATGATTCTGGTATGTACCTATGTACTTACCTAAGTTAGATGACCCCACTACGGAGTAAACTGACTTGCGAATGCATATGAAACAAAAGTGTCGCAGGGTATAAAGGGGTAATTAAAGCACATCAGAGTGGCCAGACGGCTGCGCCCATTCTTTTGTGCGATAGTTAT